>SJYV01041614.1:0-16349 GCA_006410875.1 Neotragus pygmaeus
GCAAAGAGTCGGACACAACTGAGCGACTGAACTGAACTGAACTGAACTAACCCTACAGGAGAAAACCAAGAACTTCCAAATATTCAAGATAGATTAACAAAAGGCAGAGGAACCAGAGATTAAATTACCAACATCCACTGGATCACAGAAAAAGCAAGAGAGTTCCAGAAAAGCATCTACTTATGCTTTATTGACTACGCCAAACCTTTGACTGTGTGGATCACAGCAAACTGGAAAATTCCTAAAGAGAAGGGCATATTAGAGCACCCTACCTGCCTTCTGAGAAATCTGTATGCAGTTCAAGAAGCAACAGATAGAACTGAACATGGAACATAGACTGGTTCCAAATTGGGAAAGGAGTGTGTTAACACTGTATATTGTCACCTTGCTTATTTAACTTATATGCAGAGTACATCATGTGAAATGCCAGGATGGATGATGTACAAGTTGGAATCAAGATTGCCGGGAGATTTATCAATAACCTCAGATATGCAGATGACATCACCCTTATGGCAGAAAGCGAAAAGGAACTAAAAAGGCTCTTGATGAACGTGAAAGAGAGTGAGAAAGCTGGCTTAAAACTCAACATTCAAAAAACTAAGATCATGGCACCCAGTCCCATCACTTCATGGCAAATAGATGGAGAAACAGTGGAAACAGTGACAGACTATTTTCTTAGGCTCCAAAAATCACTGCAGATGGTGACTGCAGCCATGAAATTCAAAGATGCTTGCTCCTTGGAAGAAAAGCTACGAGAAACCTAGACAGCCTATTAAAAAGCAGAGACATTACTTTGTCAACAAAGGTCCATCTAGTCAAGGTATGGATGTGAATTTTGACCATAAAGAAAGCTGAGCACCGAAGAATTGATACTTTTGAACTGTGGTGTTGGAGAAAACTCTTGAGAGTCCCCTGGATTGCAAAGAGATCCAACCAGTCCATCCTAAAGGAAATCAGTCCTGAATATTCATTGGACGGACTGAAACTGAAGCTGAAACGCCAATGCTTTGGCCACCTGATGTGAAGAACTGACTCATTTGAAAAGACCCTGATGCTGGGAAATACTAAAGGCAGGAGGAGAAGACTGAGAATGAGATGGTTGAATGGCATTACCAACTCGATAGACATGTTTGAGCAAGCTCCAGGAGTTGGTGATGGACAGGGAAGCCTGGAGTGCTGCAGTCCTTTGAGTCACAAAGAGTCGGACACAACTGAGCAACTGAATTGAACTGAACTGCACAGGACAAAAATCACAAAGCAGCAATAGTTATCAATAGTACTTAATAGTAAATATCAAAAAATGTGAACTTGGTAGAACTAAATTAATATTCAGTTGAATTCATTGAGTTAGATATTTCAAAATAATGTTCATTAAATTGAATAGAATCCTATCCAAGTTAGAGTCTGGAATGGTAGGGTGAGAAAATATCAATCAAGGAAATACATGTAGTTAGATTTCAGAAATCATTTTCAAAGAGTTAGGAAAAATATCAGTGAAATTCTGGATCTTACAGTAGATTTAAACACATATTAAAATAAGTAAAAACTTAACCAAATTATACCCAAGAATAGTGATAGAGCAGTCAGACAGAGGACATGTTTACCAGTTATAATTAGAGAAATACCATAGTTTCAAAATAGACAAATGTTTCATTTGTTTCAACAGAAATGTTTCATTTGTTTCAACTGAAATGAAATGTTTCATTTCAGTTGAGAGAACTGAAATTTTCCAAAACTATTATATCTGATTAAGCATCAATACTCATAAATATTTCAAAATGTATTATTATTAAAACTCAGCATATGTTCATTCATAAATAAACCTATAAATATCAATGAATAATTATTAAATAACTATAAATACTAGCATTATTTTCTAATTACAAGTGTATTTGTCCTTTATTTTCATCATTGTTATTATGTCTTAAATTATGTAACTGTAGTTAACATACTTACAACATAGAATGAAAACAAGCTCAAAGCATAGCTAGTTCAGTGGAGGACATTCAAAAATATCCTGAGCAGATAGAGCAATGGACCTAAATAAAAGTTAGGACCTTTAATTGTCGTCAGTGTAAATGTCTATATTTAGATTCAAACAAATTAATAGGGGCCTGGTGTACAAATAGTTCCTGTAAAAAATATTTGGCATGTTGAATAACCAAGTACAGATTTAACATACATAAAAGTATATTGCGAATAGTCAAAAAGTAAGATAATTCAAGCATTTTAGGATATGTCCACGAATGAAGTAGCTGCAGTCCATGGGGTCGCTGAGCGACTTCACTTTCACTTTTCAGTTTCATGCATTGGAGAAGGAAATTGCAACCCACTCCAGAGTTCTTGCCTGGAGAACCCCAGGGACGGGGGAGCCTGGTGGGCTGCCGTCTATGGGGTTGCACAGAGTTAGACACGATTGACGTGACTCAGCAGCAGCAGCAGCATGGAGGAAGTACCCATTCATGGCTAATGATAATTTCAAAATTGTAAATCATATCAAACAAATTCATAGTTCTGATTCTAAAAATAAAAAATTCCTTAAGACACTGTCCCTTCTTTCAGGATGTCACAAGCCCAAACGTCAAAACAGACATAGTTAAAAGAGAAACATAAATGAAGGATTTATTAACTATGGCAATATAATTAAGTAGTATTTGGATTCTTATTTTCAATTCTAGTCATTTAATTTTAAAATACATCACCATTATTTAGTATTTTTTTAAAAATAAAGTAGTGAGAAAATAATTAGTATCTTTTTATAAATGGAACCACCAGACTGAGATTTAAAACAAACAAAAAAACTTACTCATAAACAAGTAGCTAGTATGTGTTACAGCTGAGAAAAGAGCAGAAATGTTTCTGCTTTGAAATCACTGCTCAGAAAATAACAGTGTACAGAGATAAGCTTCTATTAAGGTGTGTGCTGTTGAACTAGTGTTTTATAGGATATTAAGGATAACCAAAGGAAAAGATTCTGTAGTTGAATAATTTTGAAGAAGACTAGGTAAAACTAAATAGACAGGTTTCTTTGCTGACAAGACTTTACTATTCCGGTATTAATGGTGAAGCAGCTAAAACAGTCTGACAAGTAGACTTTTGAATTGCATTTGATCCCAGGAGCATTTTATTCTCTTCTTTCACTGAGTATTATAAGGAGTTAGTTTCTATGGAACACTCACTGGAAAATCCTGTACACTCTAACAACAAAAAAAAAAAAAAAAAGCAAATGTCAGGAGCTAGAAATATTCACTAAGGAGAGAGAGGCCTCAGCAGGTTCATGATAGGTGTCTCTAAATGTTTGTCTTGTCAAAAAGGACATAATATTTCATCAAAGTGGAAATCTAGATTTAATGAATGGAGAACAAATTCCACGTCAACATAATATCTCAATGAGAATTATTTTTTTAAATGTAAGAGCAGTCCAACAAAAGTGCTTATCAGTTGTCAAAGGTTTTATATAAATAAAAGGTTTACCAATTTCTATATTGGTGGAAGGTCTGAAAATACCACTCAAGTCTCTTTCTAATTCTTATACTTGATAGCTCATGTGCAGTAATTATCAGCTGAGGTTTTCATACATTTAGTATTTCAGATTATCTGTCCATTTTTGTACCATTTTGAATTAAGCATTTTATAGACAGAAGACATACAGATTAGCTGTCCGAATTTACAGCAAATACAAAACCCACTTAACAAGTATACACAGTTTACACTTAACACCAGGAAAAAATAAAATCACTGTTACTTAAAAGACAAGTGATTTAAATAATGTTAATCATAAATTCCATATGTGCAGAATTAAAATGGAAGTTTTCTCATTTTAGAAACGAGGAAACGGGCCTAGAGAACACATACAGGGGAGCATAAGACCTTAGAGCACAGATGGGCGTCGGGAGAATGAAAAAGCTATGGAAATATACGAGGCACGTTTCAGTCAGTTACATGCGTCTTCCACGTGTCTATACATGCCTAGGTGCCATCACATGCAAACAAGCATGATTCGACACATTACACGGCTTATCAACGGATTTTACTACAGTGTAACGTGCCTCTGCTAGGACGGTAAGCCAAATGAAAAACTGATACCTATTGGTGTATTCCTTGATGATCTGATATATGCTAATCTTAATCGTTTCATTTTCAAACCGGCCGTTGATCCTATCCTTGTATATCCGGAATTCTGCAGCCGTCACTGCTTCTCCTTGAGGAATCTGCGTAAGATCGAACCGGAATTCTTTGTAATGCCTTCGCTGGTGCGAAAAATCTTTGTCTCTTTCAACTGTAACCAACAAACAGAAAAGGAAGTAAAACGTGAGTCCTTTATTCAGTATGGAAATTAATGGTAAATTCTTTCACTCTGGAAAACAAACAAGCAGGATGTTATAAAACTGGGAAAACACTAAAACCACAGACTCATACGTGTTTCTAGTTAAAGGAAATTCCACAAACCAACAGCCTTTAGTTCAAAAGCAATATAACCTCTGCGGTTTTATACAAATTCCTGGCTCCTACATGGAAAGGTCATCCAAAAATGTTTTTTAAAGGGATGGTTGTAAAGTTATTACTAGTGTGTGTATCCAGTACCGGAACAGAGGAGGCTTCATACGAGAATTAGGCNGAAAGCACCACTATTTAAAAGTGTGACATGAAAAAAGAAATCACTGATGGAGACTGAGAAGAAATGAAGCAAAAAAGGAAATGGATGTCCTAACAGCCAGACTTAGAAGAAGAGACAGCTGGCTATTTGTAATCAATCTGTTTATTTGGAGAGTATAAAGAAATTGGCTAGGATCCTTAAGATTTTCCTACCATGAGCCTTAAAATTGTAAGGAGCAAATAATAAGAAATTTAAGAAATGGATCTTAACATTCCTTTCTTATTCTGTAAGGCACTTTTCTTGCTACTATTTAAACTGGATTAAAAGAGCATTTCCTCCCTGTAAGTAATATGCTCCAAGCACACAAATAGAGTACTCTTCTTAATGCATTAGAGTACAGTTGAGATTTTCTAAATATTACTGAAGTTTGTGGATTAGGAAAAGGTAAATAGGCACAGCCAACAATAAGCAACTACTTAATGTGAATTTTAGTTTGTGACCTACAACATGGAGACCTCCCTGTCTAAATCTCTATCTGCCTCTATTTGGCAGAAAACATATTTATCCTCAAATAAAAACAATGTCATGTGTATTCTTATTCTCAGAGCAACAGAGGTCTTTTACTTCTGTCTAAGGTTCATCTTCCAGACAAGAGTTCCTAAATGGGGATCCCCAACTGATTGACAGGAATGATCTTTCCTTTAGAGGATCTCCAGTAACAATACTGCTTAAAATAGCATTATCTTAACCTATAGCCTTGGCACTCAGCTTCAACAAAATCTCTTATAATAACAAACACTCTATACAACTCTATGAATTCATAAAATTGTATTAAAGATGATATGACTTACACAACCATCATTAAAATTAATATAATCATATAAATACTATTATGAAATCACAAAGTATTTTATAATAAAATAATACATATTTTACTAAGTAAATGCTTAAGGTGGATTAATCAGAATATACAATAAAGTAGCCAGTTGTTTGCACCTCAATGTAGAATCACCATACGTATGACAAGTACAAATTCAGACTGGTTTGAATGGGTTCTCCTAATAACTTTTCCTAATATGTTTCATCAGTGTAGTTCTGATAATAATTTCATAAGTAACGTGGAGATGACTGGAAAAAAAATTACAAATAGTTCCTTAGGAAATGCAAAAGCTGAGTAAAGAGTCAATCATGATGTAAAGTAATTAGTAGATGTAGAGTCAATATTCATTCTTTCTTTCTTTCTGTCAATGGTATATCCATTTCTTACTGCTTTACACTCACCCCAGGACCACCATGGGCCTGAAAACACTGCATTCTCTCCTGCCTTCTGTCTTTGCACACAGGGTTCCATCAGGCCTTGCTCCCTTCCTACACTGAAACCATCAGGTCTCAGCCAAAGTCTAACTTCCACTGCCTTCAAGCACCTTCTGACACGCCTACCACCCCTTGACCCTCTCCAATCCCTGCAGGGCTCCTGCAGTTCTCTGTGTGTACACCTTCCTAGCACTCCCCCCTGTTTGTCTCCCATACTTGACAATGAGCACCTTGAGGACAGGGCTGTCTCTTATACACATCTNCCCGGCCTCTGCACCGGTGGTGCAGCAGCATCCAGTCTCACGAAGCCCTCCGCCTGTTTTCAGGCTCCGTAATTGAGAGAGGAACATGATTCCGCCTTCAGCAACCTTCCTACCAAAAGAGGTTAGAGAACTTTTCCTTTTGGGAATGTGAAGGAGTGTTGAACTCAGGACAGGAAGTGTCAGGCATAACATTACGTAATCTGGCTTTATAAAATGCTGTATTGCTTGATAGAGTCTNCAGCAACCTTCCTACCAAAAGAGGTTAGAGAACTTTTCCTTTTGGGAATGTGAAGGAGTGTTGAACTCAGGACAGGAAGTGTCAGGCATAACATTACGTAATCTGGCTTTATAAAATGCTGTATTGCTTGATAGAGTCTATGCTTTTTATCCACCAGGGGTCTTGGCCTTCCCTAATCAATAGAAATTGATCAGAGGTCAGACAAGGCTTTACTGGGGCCCCTGTTACAGCAGCAGGGAGCAAAAGCAATAGATGCCCTTGCTTGGTGCTGACGGGAAGGTGGCAGTGAGCTGGCTCCTTATATGAGCTGAGGGTAGAAGTGGGTCCCGGGTCAGGCCAGAGGGACGGCTGAGGTGGTGCTGTGTGCAGGGGGCATGTGTAGGACCCTGCTTTTGCTCTCAACCCCCTGTTTTTGCTCCAGGCTCTTTAGAAGTGGCAATTGAGTTTTTGATCTTTTTGTATTTGTTGTCTCTATTTCGCCCCAACTGGCATACACATAGTTATTTTTAGCCCCTTATAGTTTCTTTGGTGTTTTTTTTTTTTTTTTTTACCTCAAGGAGACCAGTCCAGGTGCAGGCAATGCAGTGAGGAGTCCTGCATCCCACCTGTCTCATGCTGGGTACCAAAGTCTTTCTTGAAGAGCCACGTAATGAAAGGGCACATGTTTAGCAATGGCATATCACTTGATGGAATTAAGTTTTGCAGCATTGGTAGGTTTCTTAAAACCTCAGTTATCTCAGATAATTTTGGACAGTGAAGCCTGGCAGATGATGGTCCAAAGAGAAATGACTGAAGCAATTTAGCATGCATAGGATAGGTTACAAAAAATCCACTGCAAAGTACCATGTTCCAAGTGTCTCACAAACCTACAGTAATATTTTTTACATACATTCAGTGATATTTCATTGCTAAAATGTCATTAAAGAAGATAAAAGATGTATGCTATAAAAACAACTCCCAAAGTTTGTTAATGGCATTAAGATACAAGAATATTTTTAGGAGATTAATTAAAAGGTCATTACCAACGTTGCTGGAAATTTATGACATTGGGGTCCTAAACCAGAGGAAAGGTCAGGATTAAGAAAGAGAGAAGGCGGTCGTGATCACTGAGGAGTAACTTTGGGGAGTCAAGGCTGTTGGACACTTAAGTACCAGCATCAGACAGGTTCCCAGTCTGAGAGGAAGCTCATGATAAAGAAACCCACAATTCTTTGCCTTTATCCTCAAAAATAATCTCTGGTTTATTTTCCCTAGAAGAGTAGCGGGTGGTTTAGGAGAGCAAGAAGCTCAGCCCCATCTCCACCTTAGATACCTATCCCAGCAAAAGGGAAAAGGTAAGCTATGCCTGGAGGCATCTTCATCCCATGAACTTGGAGAGAACAGTGCTCTCAGGCTGCCTGGCTACACCAACACTATCTCCCATGACTCATGAACTTTTGTTTTATTTAAATATCATTATCTTGGTCCTAAGGGTTTCCCTTGTGGCCCAGCTGGTAAAGAATCCCCCTGGAATGCGGGAGACTTGGGTTTGACCCCTGGGTTGGAAAGATTCCTGGAAAAGCGAAAGGCTACCCACTCCAGTATTCTGGCATGAAGAATTCCATGGACTGTATAGTAGAGTCCATGGGATCGCAAAGAGCTGAACATGACTTAGCAACTTTTACTGGTCCTAAAAGAGGTTCATTCCTGGAGAAATTAATTAACATTTCCCTAAATAAGGAAGAGACTGCATTTTTAAGATCCTATTGTGTTCCATAAATTAAATCACTTTTATGTCTAAACTTCAGCTGGCTATAGTGTAGTCTGCTATGAACAAGTCTCCACCTCCAAAGTGTAAGGGCAGAAAATTACCTACAAACAGGATTTCTAATAGCTAGAGTGTACATATGAATTTAAAATTAGCCAAAACTCTTTTTTCACATAGCGCTACGTTTAATTCACTGTAAATTTCTTCTTTTCTGATCCTAATTGAGACAAAACAGATGACATAATGAAACATATTTAAATAAAACTATTTTAAGCATTTAATTAACATTAACACATTACACTTTACAACAATCTGTGGGGTAGGTTCCATTATCATCCTAATTTTGAAGATGAAGAAACTGAGGAGGCAGAGTAAAGAAACTTTGCCAAATAATTTGAATCTGTTAGGTAGAAAGTTAGGCATCAGCAACAAGGGGTGGCCTGTCTAAAAGGGATGCAAGCTGATCTCTAAACTCTATGCCAGACACACCCAGGAGAGCTCACAGATATGCTTCAAAGTAACCACAGAGACTTTTCCACTCCTGCACAGGCACCCTAGGTATACAGGCAGTGCAGAATAAGCACAGGGGCTTCTCTAAGTAACCTTGGGCAAAGGAGTCCATTAAGGGCTCATGAATATTTTTACATTTAATTATAACATACATAAACAACACAGCTTGTTGTTATATAACTTGCAATTATCAATTGGCCTTGAGGGTAGGCCCGTTTGAATTCCCTTTAATTGATTGGTGGTGGGTACAAGTCCTACTTTGCACAGGGCATAGCCAAAAGTAGGAACTGGAAGTATGAAAGGGGCAAGCCAAGAGGGATCAATAGGAAGGATGAGAACTATTTTGGGGTCAGCCTGCTCCCATGTCTTGGGAGTGTCTGTCTTATAAAAGATCTGTGAGCTGAACTGAGCTGTAACTTGTTTGTTGTTCTACACTTTTTACTCCATTGCTCCAAATTTTTGTTGTGGTAAGATAAGAACTGAGTAAGAGAAATAAACTGACCTGATAGATCCAAGCATTTGAACCAAACTGTGATTCTTAACATGAGGCTGGGCTGCTTGTGCTAAGAGACTGTTACTTTGTCCTAACGAAGTATTTATGCTTTAATAAAGATCAGATACATTAAAAATTTGGGATTAACAGATACACACTACCATATATAAAATAGGTAAACAAGGACCTACTCTATAGCACAGGGAACTATACTCAATACCTTATAATAACCTATAATGGAAAAGAATCTGAAAAAGAATATATATATATACGCATACATATATATATATATGAATCATTTTGCTGCACACTTGAAACTAACACAACATTGTAAATAAACTATATTTCATTTTTTAAAAAAGGAAATAAAAGATCTGAAATTTTGCATTTACAAGTCCAAAATCCAAAAAACTCTGTAAACTGAAATTTTGGCTTTAGCTTCAATTGGCAGAAAAACTGAAAATTAACCAATTTGAGATGATTTTTAAAGTCCCCATTTATCCCCACTTTATATTTATTGCTTTGCTGCAGAAATATTCTGTTTGTTTGAGTGGGTGGCACTGATCCAGACTCTGCTTGAGAAATTCCACACTTTAGACTCTAAGCACTCATCAGTCATTCCAAAGTATACACTCTCTATTCTGAAAGTCAATATTCAAAATTCTGAGTGATAACAACCATTATTCAATTTTCCATTAATAATCAATTTTGCTTTTGAAATTTAGACAAAAATAACTGTAATTTTGAACATCAGAACTTTGACATGAGTTTGTTAAGGTCCAATCCAAAGCATGCACCTGCATGATGCAGATGAGTATTGAATTCATATTATGTAAAGTCATCTACTGTTCTGGAATCCCCTGTGAGATGTTAGTGTAATAAAGTGGAAAGCTAGAGTTTCAGCTGTTATTATAAAATTTCAGTTTTCTAATCCAGGCTCTTTAACCTAACCCCTTAAGGGGGCAGATTTTCAAAGAGTTTAATAAAATTTTATATTAAATATACCACACAGAATAAAGTTGCAGAGCAGATTTGTCCAGCAATTCAAATTCCTATATCCTACTTCTTTGAATTATAATTGCACCAGTAAATTCCATGGGACATGTTGCAATGAGTAATGGAATAAAAGTAGTATTTATATAGCCTTGCACTCCTAATGATGCTCACAAATATTCACAAGGTAATCTCAGTTACTTAGGGAAGTGTCAAATACTAATATCCCCNATTCCATGGGACATGTTGCAATGAGTAATGGAATAAAAGTAGTATTTATATAGCCTTGCACTCCTAATGATGCTCACAAATATTCACAAGGTAATCTCAGTTACTTAGGGAAGTGTCAAATACTAATATCCCCAACTTAAGAATAAGAAATTGGGTGATGACAGCTAGGCAGTAACAGATGTCCGTCTTCTAAAGCTCATTATAAATCTTTGTTCAATGTCCATACCACCTACATAATGACATCCTACTTAGGGACTAGTTCATTGTTAGTACAGGTGACTCTTGAACAATACAAGGGCCAGGAAAACTGACCTTCTGCACAGTAAAAAATCTGTGTGTAAGTTTGACTCCACAAAACTACTAATAGCCTTCTGTTGACTGGAAGCCTTACTTATATCATAAACTTTTGATTAACACATATTTTGTATGTTATATCTATGTGTATTGTATGCATTCATGACATACTTAACTTTTCTTAATTTTTCTAGGTCATTATGTTCATGTCTGAGCTTTTTCAAACTGCTTCAGATCTCTGAAAATGTTTCCAATATGTTTATTGAAAAAATCTGCATATTAGTGGACCCATGCAGTTCCAACTGTGTTGTTTTGGGAATCAATTGTATATTTCAACGGTCTTTATCAGCGATATACAAAAATGTGGAGGACAGGTGAAGTAGCAAGGGTTTGATCACCAGTGTATAATCAGCATCTAACCCGACAAAATATTGATTCAAAGAAATCACCTAATAAACTTTGGTTGAATGAAAGACTATGAATAGATCAAAGGCTGTTTCTGTCTTTTCCCTCAGCAACATCAAGCCACATTTCCCACTGACTGAGGGCATCCTGATTTATTTGTCTCTCATTTGGAGGGAGGGGGACATATATTTTATTTACTCCTCACAACTTTACTTATGTCTGTAAGCTTCTTTTACTTGCTCAAGAGCCCACAGCTTATAATTGGGAGAGAACAGATTTCAACCCAAGATCAAGATGTCAGCTACACAAGCCCCAGCAAGACACTGCGTGTTTTCTTTTCCTGGATATCATTTTGTTTGTTCATTTTGTCTAATTATCCCTCAGGAGGGTTGATCTTTCAATGCGTTCATTCTCCTCTATAAGATGTTCCTACCCTAGAGAGGATGCCTCATATTTTGAACTCCACTCATTCTAGAAATCACTCCCTCCAACCTGTATCTTAGAAAACATTATATTATATTCACTTGTTTAATACTTACTCCACTTCTTATCCAAGGAGATGTTTATGAACAAGCAAGCGATTGCAATCACAAGTTGAATTAATATTATATAATTTTTCTTTTTTTTTTTTTTTGTAGCCATATTGCATGGCTTGCAGGATCCCAGTTCTCCAAATAGGGTTCCAACTTGTATCCCCTGCAGTGGAAGACAGAGTCTAACCACTGGACTGCCAGAAAAGTCCTTATAGAATATATCTATTAGCAAACAGGGTCATCCTTTTCCTACAACTACATTTTAAAATAATTATAACTCACTAGCTATTAGCTTTCTCCATNACTTGTATCCCCTGCAGTGGAAGACAGAGTCTAACCACTGGACTGCCAGAAAAGTCCTTATAGAATATATCTATTAGCAAACAGGGTCATCCTTTTCCTACAACTACATTTTAAAATAATTATAACTCACTAGCTATTAGCTTTCTCCATCAGACCTACTCCAAAACAACACTTCCAAAAGAGATGAATGAGAACACATACATTTCATATTCTTTAAATGTAAGCTTTTTATGGGAGCTATCTTTGCCTTGTTCATATTGTGATTACTTTTATATTAAATATATTGTGTTTCTCTGTATATTACACTGTGCTACATAACCCAATGCAATTGTAAATGGCTTGGAAAGCTTAAAAGATAATGAACAAGTAGAAAAATCATTACAATGTGTACAAAATATTTGGAGGTTTTCATTTGATTCACAATGTATTAAATATTGGGATCTTTCAATTCATTATTTTACTTCCGTGTTAAATCAACNTGCAATTGTAAATGGCTTGGAAAGCTTAAAAGATAATGAACAAGTAGAAAAATCATTACAATGTGTACAAAATATTTGGAGATTTTCATTTGATTCACAATGTATTAAATATTGGGATCTTTCAATTCATTATTTTACTTCCGTGTTAAATCAACAAATGCTATGCATGAGTTTCCAATACAACCTTATTATCATTTCTAATAAAGTCTGCATTACAAGATTAAGATCTGCCAGATCTTATAAAAACCATAACTTTCGATATAATCCTATTCGAGAGTAGAAAAGATCTCATTGCCAGACAAGACAAATAAAAACAAAAAGTGAAACAAAACAATAAAAAAGAAGGGTGAGCTCACTCAAGTCACACCAAAACTTGTCCATGGGGATAAAATGACACAGGGGTTGAAATAGGCTGAGACCAGGAGGTTAACATTTGTTTCTGGTGGGGATCATTTCTTCATCCCACAACACTGCACTGTTTCTCTCATGTGAAATGCAAAAGAGAGTATAGGAACAAATATATGTTCAATCGCTCAGTCATGTCTGACTCTTTGCAACCCCAATGACTGTAGTCCACAAGGCTCCTCTGTCCATGGGGATGCTCCAGGCAAGAACACTGGAGAGGGTTGCCACATATGCCCTCCTCAAGAGGATCTTCCCAAACCAGGGACTGAACCCAGGTCTCCTGCATTACAGGTGGATTCTTTACCATCTGAAGCACCAGGGAAGTCCAAGATTACTAGAATGGGTAGCCTATTCCTTGTCCAGGGGAACTTCCCAACCCAGGAATCAAACCAGGGACTCCTGCGTTGCAGGTGGATTCTTTATCAGCTGAGCTACTTGGGAAGCCCTTAGGAACAAATATAGCTAGACTTAAAACATACATCTTTATCAATTGATTCACCTTTGAAAATTGTATTTAAAAAGAGAAAAAGACAACCTGCCTAGACTTCTATTTTCTTATCTGCTTATGTATCTAACCAAATCAATGGACTATATTTTGCCAAACAGCCATACAAATACAACCCAAGTGCCACAGGCTACTCTCCCACTGTCGTTTGTGGTACACTCTTGTTTCGAAGATTGTTACATGAAAACCAGCAAAGATCACCATACATTAAACAAGCGCATCAACACAGGGTTGTTTATTTAACATTTGAGCTGATGGTGGCCCACAGCGCTCTCTACAAAAATGAAAGATTTGCTTCCTACATACACACACACCCCCCCCCAACTCACAGAAAAAACATCAAAAAGTCAGCAAAATTAATACAGCTTACCACTCAAAACAGAATTGTAATGATGATGGGAAATGTATCTCCTTCTGCTTTCAGAAAGCATGTTTTGTGTCTTCCAAACGTTTCCATCTACAAACCACCTAGAACAACTGAAAGGTCACCTACACTGACAGAAACGGAGACTGGATTTATTTTTATAGTTTATTTTAAAAGTGGCAACATCAAAGCATGCAAGAGGTAATATATGAATCAGAAGATTCACATTCCATGAGTAATGGGCTGAGAGTGAAAAGAAACAGGATCGCCTTTATAGAAGCCCCAAACTACATTCTAAATGCTCTAAATTGCCAAAGTTCTGCAAAGATTAAGCTTCTTGTGTTCAAAGACAAGACATACACTGAGGCATTTTCTCGTTGAGATATAACTTTACAGAAGTCAATGACTGATGGCATTCCCTTTTTTCCAAACAGACACCTCTCTGAATGACTTTATCATAAGTAGAAATTGGATAGAAATGTCCTGACTAAATATTTTGCTGTCTGCAATATCTGAAGAGAAGGGCTAATTAACAGAGAATTGCAGTTTTATCTATTTAGTGATTTATCTGCCGTTTTAAAGGGATGCATCCATGGGTAATCAGTCTTAATCTCCCACACAGGGCTGGAACTTGGAAGATTCAAACAGAACCAGTAGCTGAAAGGCAAAGATAGCATTTTCCCAGGAGCACAGCCAGCTGTTGAAAGAATACAGATCATTGTTTGCTGCTGAGTGCAAAAAATCATTAAGAGATTACTCACAGAATTATTAATCTGTGTTACATTTTAAAGTGAAAAAAAAAAAAAAAAGCAAAGCTGTCATGTGACTCCCAAGATGTCTCACTCTGCGAGGCATTCCTCACTGACTAGTCCACCGAGAAACATAAACTTGGGCCTATAAAGGCCTATTCATTGGNTCACAGAATTATTAATCTGTGTTACATTTTAAAGTGAAAAAAAAAAAAAAAAGCAAAGCTGTCATGTGACTCCCAAGATGTCTCACTCTGCGAGGCATTCCTCACTGACTAGTCCACCGAGAAACATAAACTTGGGCCTATAAAGGCCTATTCATTGGTCAGTGAATACACACATTACATGTTTCTTTGAAAGGATAACCATCCCAGAGAGTGTGTTAAACTCCAGATTCCAGAAACCCTAAGAGCCTCTTAATACCATAGCCATGTGTGACTTGAAAAAGGGAAAACTGTCCCCTGGAATGGTCTATTGCAAAGAACAATTTCAGCTGACTTTTGCATGTCCTATAGTTGAAGTCTTCCTACTGGTGCTCATAAATGCTCATGAATATAGTTTTATAAGGAGGAAAAATTGCAAAACAATCATGAGACAGTTAAATTATTTAAATTTTGTCCTGTGATAGGTAAAGAAATTAATTTCCTGAATTAATTAAAACAATGTTGCACATAATTTTGAAATTGACAAAATCAAACTACTGATCCAATATTTATATATTACTTTGCTTTAAAAATATGAGCAGTTTAGGGACCCAAAGAATTAAACTTGAGATATACAGAACAGACATGACTGCCAAGTAGGAGGGAGGTGTGAGAGGGAGGGGGTCGGAGTTTGGGANTCAAATTACTGATCCAATATTTATATATTACTTTGCTTTAAAAATATGAGCAGTTTAGGGACCCAAAGAATTAAACTTGAGATATACAGAACAGACATGACTGCCAAGTAGGAGGGAGGTGTGAGAGGGAGGGGGTCGGAGTTTGGGATTAGCGGGTACAAACTATTACATATAGGATGGATAAACAACAGGTCCTGCTGTAGAGCACAGGGAACAAAATTCAATATCCTGTGATAAATCATATGGAAAACAATATGAGGAAGCATATATATGCATAACTGAGTCACTTTGCTGTAGAGCAAGACTAAACACAACTTTGTAAATCAACTGTAATTCATTAAGTCTTCTACAAAAAGAGCTTTGGAACTGGAAGGAAGACTGTCTTAAGATTTCCTCTCACTTCTCAGACTGGATGGGACCCAGCACTCAGCCATCAGTGGTTATTAGAATTCAATAATAATAGTTAATTCAAGCATTGGAATAAAAACTGATATGTTCAATAATAAACAGTAATAGTAATAAATTAAGTACTTGTTGATTTCATAAGATTAAGACATTTTCATTTTTAATTTTTTCTCCCTTCCTTGATCCAATCCCAGTCCTGGCTGTCAGGGAGATGCTTTTCTCTCTGGCCTTCCATATACACACATCTTAATTATCCTGAAAATAACCACGGTGCTACCTCTAACTTTATTCCAGCCAAAAATATTCATTGGATAACTGCTCTGGGTCAGACCCTAATAGGTAAGAAGATCTGAGAAGCAAAGAGCTAGGAGCTCAGGATGAGAAGAACAAATGTGGAGAAGCACCATGTGGCATAGTGGGGTGGGGTTTTGAGGAAGACATGTGTGGGGACAGAATAAGAAAGGAAGGAGCAACACAGGGTGCAGGAGGCTTCAAGGGGAGGTCATTTTGAACTTGGCCTTAAAGAATCATCACCACGTAGAGAAAGGAGTTTGTATAAATGGAATTAGATGTGAAATTTAGGGCCACAGGAATGAATAATAAATAGTCCACTGTCCTTGCACACAGTGGGTTGAGGATGGACCTAGATCCTAGACCAAAGTCCAAATCCCACTTCTTAA
>SJYV01041615.1:0-13240 GCA_006410875.1 Neotragus pygmaeus
TGTCTCTTTCAATTCTGGTTTCCTTGGTGTGTATGCCCAGCAGTGGGATTGCTGGGTCCTAAGGCAGTTTCTTTTTTTTAAATCTTGTATTTTTGAGAGTCTAATCTCTACTATAGATTTTTAATTTTTTGATTTTTGGTTTTTGTTATTTCTTTTGTACCTTTATGAATCCAATCTTCAGTACCCATTTTTATTTAGGAGTGTTATTACTGGCTTTATTGTTCTCTCTCACACTTCTGACTTTCCTTTTTCTCCCTCAGGTCACCTCTCTCTTCCTTCCTCATTCCCTTCTATACCCAACTCTGTGAATCTTTTTGGGTGTTCTGAGCTGTGGAGAACACTTAGGGAACTGATTACTGGCTAGATCTGTCTCTCTCTTTTGACTCCCCCTCTTCTCCTCCTGGTCCCCTCTATCTCCTTCCTACCTCTTCTCTATGTAAATCTGTGAACTTCTCTGAGTGTTCAATACTGTGGAGAGCACGTAGGGAATTGATTACTGGCTAGATTGCTCTCTTTCCTTTTGATTCCCCCTCTTATTCTCCTGGTCACCTCTATCTCCCTCCTTCTTATTCTCTTCTCCATGTAACTCTGTGAACCTCTCTGGGTGTTCCTTGCTGTGCAGAATCTTTTTTCACCATTAATCTAGATGTTTTATCATCAATGTTGTATAGGTGTAGAAGTTTTGAGGTTACTGTAAGAATAAGACTGAAAGCCAGAAGCAGGAGGCTTAAATACAAAATTTGAGAACTCAGAAATCTCCTGACTCCAGGGAACATTAATTGACAAGAGCTCATCCAAAAGCCTCCTTACCTACACTGAAACCAAGCTCCACCCAAGAGGCAACAAGTTTCAGAGCAAGACATACCAAACCAATTCTCCCACAACGCCAAAACATAACAATGAACATTAAAATACAGGTGGAAAAAAGTCATATGAAACCCATAGAAAACTCAAAACTCACTACTGGATACTTCATTACACTCCAGACCGAAGAGACCAGCTCCACCCACCAGAAGACCGACATAAGCTTCCCTAATCAGGAAACTTTGACAACCCACTCGTCCAACCCCACTCAGAGGGAACAACTTCCACAACAAAGAAGAACCACAAACTACCAACATACAGAAAGGCCACCCCAAACACAACAATCTAAACAAGATGAAAAGGGAGAGAAATATTTAGCAAGTAAAAGACCATGATAAATGCCCACCAAACCAAATTAAAGAGGAGACAGGGAGTCTACATGAAAAACAGTTCAGAATAATAAGGGTAAAAATGATCCAAAATCTTGAAAACAAAATTGAGTTACAGATAAATAGTCTGGAGACAAAGATTGAGAAGATGCAAAAAATGTTTAACAGGAACCTAAAAGAAATAAATAAGAGCCAATCAATAATGAATAATGTAATAACAGAGATCAAAAGCACTCTAGAGGGAACCAACAGTAGAATAACTGAGACAGAAGATAGGATAAGTGAGGAGGAATATAGAATGGTGGAAATAAATGAAGCAGAGATAACAAAAGAAAAAAAATAATTAAAAGAAATGAAGACAACCTGAGAAACCTCTGGGACAATGTTAAACGCCCCAACATTCGAATCATAGGAGTCCCAGAAGAAGAAGACAAAAACAAAGGCCACAGGAAAATATTTGAGGAAATAATAGTTGAAAATTTCCCTAAAGTGGGGAAGGAAATAGCCACCTAAGTCAAAGAAACCCAGAGAGTCCCAAACAGGATAAACCCAAGGCAAAATACCAGAAGACACATGTTTATCAAATTAATGAAGATCAAACACAAAGAGCAAATACTAAAAGCATCAAGGGGAAAACAACAAATAGTACACAAAGGGATTCCCATAAGGATAACAGCTGATATTTCAACAGAAACTCTTCAGGCCAGAAGAGAATGGCAGGACATAGTTAAAGTGCTGAAAGAGAAAAACCTACAATCCAGATTACTGTATCCAGTAAGGATGTCATTCAGATATGAAAGGGAAATCAAAAGCTTTACAGACAAGTAAAAGCTGAGAGAATTGAGCACCACCAAACCAGCTCTTCAACAAATGCTAAAGAATCTTCTCTAGATCCGAAACACAGAAAAGGTGTATAAACTCGAAACCAAAACAACAAAGTAATTGGCAACAGGATCATACTTATCAATAACTACTTTAAATGGAAATGGGATGAATGTTCCACCCAAAAATCAAAGACTGGCTGAATGGATACAAAAATAAGACCCCTATATATGCTGTCTACAAAGATCCAACGCAAAACAAGGGATACATACAGACTGAAAGTCAAGGACTGGAATAAGATATTTCAGGCAAATGGAGACAAAAAGAAAGCAGGAGTAGCAATACTCATTTCAGATAGAATAGACTTTGAAATAAAGGCCATAAAAAAAGACAAAGAAGGACACTACATAATGATCAAAGGATCAATCCAAGGAGATATAACAATTATAAATATATATGCACCCAACATAGCAGCACCACAATATGTAAGGCAAAAGCTAATGAGTATGAAAGGGGAAATTAACAGTAACATGATAATAGTGGGAGACTTTAATGTCCCACTCATACCTATGGATAGATCAACTAAACAGAAAATTAACAAGCAAACACAAACTTTAAATGATATAATGTACCACTTAGACCTAATTGATATCTACAGGAAAATCACCCAAAATAATGAATTTCACCTTTTACTCAAGTGAATATGAAATCTTTAGGATACATCGCAGTCTAAAGATGATGGAGGAATAGGATGGGAAGACCACTTTCTCCCCAACAAATTCATCAAAAGAACATTTAAACGCTGAGTAAATTCCACAAAACAACTTCTGAATGCCAGCAGAGGACATCAGGCACCCAGAAAGGCAGCCCATTGTCTTTGAAAGGAGGTAGGAAAATATATGAGAGACAAAAGAGGTAGGGATGGAGCTCTGTCCCAGGAAGGGAGTCTTAAAAAGAGAGAAGTTTCCAAACACCAGGAAACACTCTCACTGCCGAGTCTGTGGCAAGCCTTGGAACCACACAGGGCAACATAACTGGGGAGGAAAAATAAATAAATAATTAAACCCACAGATTGCATGCCCAATGGTAACTCGCCCAGCAGAGAGCAATGCAGACGCCTGCACCCACCACTAGCAAGTGGGGGCTGGGCAGGGAGGCACGGGCTGCATTGCTTAGACTAAGGACCAGCTCTGAAGGGAATCTGAGGGAACTAACTTGGGCTAGCAAACCAGACTGTGAAATAGCTACTACGCGAAAAGCTCTAACCTAAGACACCACCAGGTCCACTCAGAGAACAAATGACTGAGCAGAGCTAAAGCTATGACACCATCCGGCCCGCTCACAGAACAAAAAACTGAACACTGGTAGCCAGCTACAGATCATCCCCCTCAGGTGACAGGCAGCCAGAGCCAGAAGGGGGCAATGCAGCCCCAGAGAGGCATTATCTACCAAACTGCAAGCAGGCTTCTTTACAAACTAAGACTTCTTGGGGTTCTGGACGGTCAACATCTGCCTGAGAAGGCGCACTAGTTGTAATCCCAGAAAACCGAGTGGCAGGGACGAGGGAGGCAATAAGTCACAGCGACTGTGCTCACCAAACACCTCATCACCTGAGATACTAGGACCTGGGAAAGGTACAAAAAACAGGCTCAACCGAGTCTGAACCTCTGAGGACTTCCTGAGTGCCTGAACCTGAGCGACTTAGAACTGGGAGGTGCATGCAGCCCAGGGCCGGCCTCAGACAGTTTCCTGCAGAGCAAACTAGAGCCTGAGCAGTGCAGACAGGGAAGGCAGACGTGCAGACAGGAGCAGGGGCAGGCCCAGTATGGCTGAGACAGTAGGAGCACATGCCAGTGTTATTTGTTTGTAGAGTCCCTCCCTCCCCACAGAGCTACTGAACAAGTAAGCCTAAAAAGTGTCCACCACTGCCCCCTTATGTCAGGACAGAAATCAGGCACTGAAGAGACTAGCAAATAGAAGAAGCTAAAACAGAGGGAACCACCTTGGAAATGACAGGTGCAATAAATTAAAACCCTGTAGTAAGTCCCTACTACATAGGAAGGGGCCTATAGATCTTGAGAAATACAAGCGAGACCAAGGAACTATCCGAAAATGAACCAATGCCAAACAGCCCACAACACCAGAGGAAGTCATAGATATCATTTTATTATTTTTAATTTTTAAGTCCTCTATTACTCCTTTAATTTTAATTTTTATAACCTACTATTACTTTGGGGGAAAAAAAGAGGCCCTATTTTTTAAAAGCAAACTTCATACACACACACACACACAGAAACACACACACACACACATATAATTTTTGTGACCTTTTTTTTCTTTAATATTGTATTTTTGAAAATCCAAACTCTACTCTAGATTGTTAATATTTGCTTTTTGGTATTTGTTAACAATTTTGTACCTTTAAAAACCCAATCTTCAGTAGCCATTTTTACTTGGCAGTGAGATTACTGGTTTGACTGCTCTCTGCCTTTGGACTCTCCTTTTTCTCCACCAGGTTGCCTCTATCTCCTCCCTCCCCCTTCTCTTCTCTACCCAAATCCGTGAATCTTTTTGTGTGTTCCAGATGGTGGAGAACACATAGGGAACTGATGACTGGCTGGATCTGTCTTGCTCCTTTTGATTCCCCCCTTTATCCTTCTGACCACCTCTGTCTCCTTCCTCCTTCTTCTCTTTTCTGTATAACTCCGTGAATATCTCTGAGAGCTCCAGACTGTGGAGCACACATAAGGAGGTGATAACTGGCTAGCTTGCTCTCACCTCTTTTGATTCCACTTCATCTCATCTGAGTCACCTCGAACCCCCTCCTTCCTCTTCTCTTCTCCATGTAACTCTGTGAACCTCTCTGGGTGTCCCTCACTGTGGAGAAACTTTTCATCTTTAACCTAGATGTTTTATCAATGATGCTGTATAGATGGGGAAGTTTTGAGAATACTATAAAAATAAGACTGAAAACCAGAAGCAGGAGGCTTAAGTCCAAATCCTGAGAACACCAGAGAACTCCTGACTCCAGGGAACATTAATCGACGCTCCATACCTACACTGAAACCAAGTACCACCCAAGGGTCAAAAAGCTTCAGAGAAAGACACACCACCCAAATTATCCAGCAACACAGGAACACAACCCTGAGCTTCAATATTCAGGCTGCCCAAAGTTGCTACAAACCCACTGACATCTCATAACACATTACTGGACACTTCTTTGCACTCCAGAGAGAAGAAATCCAGCTCCACACACCAGAACAATGACACAAGCTTCCTTAACCAGGAAACCTTGAGAAGCCACTGGCACAGCCCCACACACAGCAAGGAAACTCCACAATAAAGAGAACTCCACAAACTGCAAGAATACAGAAAGGCCACATGAAACTCAGCAATATAAACAAGATGAAGAGCAAGAGGAATACCCAGCAGGTAAAGGAACAGGATAAATGCACACCAAACCAAAAAAAAAAGAGAGAGAGAGAGAGAGAGAGAGAAAGGGAATTTACCTGATAAAGAATTCTGAATAATGATAGTGAAAATGATCCAAAATCTTGAAATCAAAATGGAATCACAGATAAATAGCCTGGGAACAAGGATTGAGAAGATGCAAGAAAGATGTAACAAGGACCTCAATTCAGTTCAGTCAGTCCCTCAGTCATGTCCAACTCTTTACGACCCTATGAATTACAGCACACCAGGCCTCCCTGTCCATTAACAACTCCCGGAGTTCACCCAAATTCAAATCCCTTGAGTCAGTGATGCCATCCAGCCATCTCATCCTCTGTCATCCACTTCTCCTCCTGGACCCAATCCCTCCCAGCATCAAAGTCTTTTCCAATGAGTCAACTCTTCGCATGAGGTGGCCAAAGTACTGGAGTTTCAGCTTTAGCATCACTTCTTCGAAAGAAATCCCATGGTTGATCTCTGTCAGAATGGACTTGGTTCTCCTTGCAGTCCAAGGGACTCTCAAGAGTCTCCAACAACACAGTTAAAAGCATCAATTCTTTGGTGCTCAGCCTGCTTCACAGTCCAACTCTCACGTCCACATATGACTACTGGAAAAACCATAGCCTTGACTAGATGGACCTTAGTCGGCAAAGTAATGTCTCTGCTTTTGAATATACTATCTAGGTTGGTCATATAAGCATCTTTTAATTTCATGGCTGCAGTCACCATCTGCAGTGATTTTGGAGCCCAAAAAATAAAGTCGGACACTGTTTCCACTGTTTCCCCATCTATTTCCCATGAAGTGATGGGACAAGATGCCATGATATTTGTTTTCTGAATGTTGAGCTAGATGAAATAAAAAAAGAGTCAATATATAAAGAATAATGCAATAAATGAGATCAAAAATACTGGAGGCAACAAATAGTAGAATAACTGAGGCAGAAGATAGGATGAGTGAGGTAGAAGATAGAATGGTAGAAATAAATGAATCAGAGAGAGAAAAAAAACGAATTAAAAGAAATGAGGACAATCTCAGAGGCCACCAGGACATTAAACACCCCAACGTTCAAATCACAGGAGTCCCAGAAGAACCAAAAAAGAAAGACAATGAGAAAATACTTGAGGAGATAATAGATGAAAACATCCCTAAAATGGGGAAGTAAATAATCATCCAAGTCCAAGAAACCCAGAGAGTCCAAAACAGGATAAACACAAGGCAAGACACATATTAATTAAATTAACAAAGATCAAACACAAAGAACAATTATTAAAAGCAGAAAGGGAAAAACAACAAATAACACACAAGGGGATTCCCATAAATATAACAGCTGATCTTTCAATAGAAACTCTTCAGGACAGGAGGGAATGGCAAGACATACTTAAAGTGATAAAAGAAAATAACCTACAGCCCAGATGACTGTATCCAGAAAGGATTTCATTCAAATATGAAGGAGAAATCAAAAGCTTTACAGACAAGCAAAAGAAGAGAGAATTCAGCACCACCAAAACAGCTCTCCAAAAAATGCTAAAGGGATCTTCTGTGATCTCTCCATTTTCATTTCTAATTTTATTGATTTGATTTTTTTCTCTTTGTTTCTTNCTATAGTTGAGTAGGATATCCTTAAGCATGTAAAATAAGTTAATGTATTCTAAGAAAAGAAATTACTACAGAGCTGTGCAGACTCCTCTTCCTCCCCCTATTAAATGATTTTCTGTCTGCCATTTTGACAGAAATATTCATGCCTTTTCCTACTCAATCCCTTATCTATCTCTATCATGTCTTTCTAGGTACAAGCAAAGGGTTTTGAACTGAGGAGTCTTTTTTTCCCCCAATGTTACTCATTGTGGCAAATTCAAACTGTAGGAAGGAAGGCCAAGATTTTAACCCAAGGAAGGAGCCTCCATTATCTTGGAGAAGTTGAAGCATACATGCCAAGTAAATTAGGAGCAGACGAATACCTCAAAATGGATTTTAATATGTACTATAAGACATCATGATGAGGGAAAAGTATTAGCCCTGGACTTTAAAAGACCTGAGTTTGAAATCCAGTTCTGTCACTCAATTGCTTTATAATCTTAAGCAATTATTGTAAATACACTGAGCCATGTATTATTTACTTGAAAAATGAAGACAATACTCATAAACCTACTGTGAAGATTAAATGAAGTACATATAAAGCATCCATGACTGGTGTATAATAGAAACTTAATATATATTACAGGTTTTCCTCAACAGATAAGGTACTTGAGTACATTAGCTTCAAGGCAATTATGAAATCCTTTTTTTTCTTTCATCTACACAGGACACATCTTTGATCAGGACATAGATCTGATTATTTATATGGTAATGATTTTAGGCTCTGTCAATGTGTTTTAAAAAGCAGAGACATTACTTTGCCAACAAAGGTCCATTAGTCAAAGTTATGGTTTTTCCAATAGTCATGTATGGATATGAAAGTTGGCCTATAAAGAAAGCTGAGCACTGAAGAATTGATGCTTTTAAATTGCGGTGTTGGAAGACTCTTGAGAGTCCCTTGGATTGCAAGGAGATCAAACCAATCAATCCTAAAGGAAATCAGTTCTGAATATTCATTGGAAGGAATGATTCTGAAGCTGAAACTCCAATACTTTGGCCACCTGTTGCAAAGATCTGACTCATTGGAAAAGACCCTGATGCTGGGTAAGATTCAAGGCAGGAGGAGAAGGGGACAACAGAGGATGAGATGGTTGGATGGCATCACCGACTCGATAGACATGAGTTTGAGTAAGCTCTGGGAGTTGGTGACAGACAGGGAAGCTTGGCATGCTGCAGTCCATGGGGTCACAAAGAGTCAGACATGACTGAGTGACTGAACTAAACTGATCAAGTATCAACTGAGATTAATTCTAATTATGAAGCAACTCTGAATCTTTTTTACTCTATTGAATTTTCCACAGTTCAGGTCCTCGGTATTTCTCCCTTCATTGCTACTTTCCTTTAACAGCAGTTGTTTTTAGAGCATTTACTCATTTACTTATCAATGGTCCTTTAACCTATAAGAGTTGTTTTTTTTTTTAATTTGAACAAAATTCTATATGAAATAGAACATGTAAAATTCTGAGACAGAAGTGGGAAACCTAGAAGTACTTTTGCAATTCTGTGTAAGCCAGTAAGGAAAGTGCTTGAAAGACACTTTGGCCCAGGGAAAATCCTAAACTGCTAAACATGATAGCTTCACAAACTTTTATTTTCCCCACTTTAACTGTATTGTCTGTAAGTCTCCCATTTTAAATCTCTCCTATGATCTCTGCCACTTAATTGCTATTGCCCCTAGCATACTAGGCTTTTTCTCATCATTGTACATCTACATTCTACATGCAGAGGATGTTTTCCCTCCTATTATCCATTTGCCAAACATTCAGCCTATAAGACGTAGCTCAAATCTCTGTGAGCTTTACCCAACATAACAAATTGTTTTAGTTGCTACCATTCTGTGATATTATAGCACCTTATATATACTTGTCTTGTAGTCTCTATCATACTTCAATGAAATTATTAGTTTACATGAACTTATGTGACAAGGACTGCTATTCATGTAATTTTGCATTACCTAGGACTTAATGCCCAAAACACAGTAGGTGTTTGTTTGTTTGTTTTTTTAATTTTTTGTATCACTGAAGGTATAAAGATAATATTATCATTAAATACATTTTCTTTCATATAGTAGCCTTAATGATTTTCAAAGCTTCAATTAGAGAAATAGCAAGCAAGTTTAAGTGTTTTGTGTGTTTTTCTTTTTTAGAAAACAACAAAATGTTAAGCGCTAATTTTAAGACTGGTATTTTTAAGGGAGTAGTGTTTATCATAGTGTTTGATGAAAAAGAGTGAATCATTATTTAAGACAATGACTATTTGCAATTTCTTGTCTAATCGTAATGTGTTACCAGGGATGATACATATTATTTTTACATTTTATCCTAGAATATTAACATATAAAAGATACACAGATGTCCAGAACTTTTAAAAACAAAAAGAATATTATTGAGACATATCAATAAGCAGGCACAGTACATCCCATCAGAGGCTTTGAGAAAATACTAGTTTGGCCAGTGAACCCTCCCCCAATCTCTGCCCTCAGCATACAAAAACACACATACATACACACAATAAGGCCATGAAAGAGATTTCCTACAAGGAACTGACAATTTTTAAGTCATGTCCATTTGATTTGAGTCATTGGAGTAACAAAACTGTTTTCATGAATATTCAAAAATTCAATAATGTAATCTTTAATAGAGCTTTAAAAGCTCTGAAGGACAAGGCAGTTAGATCAATATTAGTTTATTTCAAACGTTGGGCAGTATGAAGAGACAAGGCTGATCATTGGATGTATTTTATTACCTGTTGGACTGATAAGTCCTGGTGATAAGAGTCCTGGGATTGAATGGGACAGAAGGCGAGCACTGTCTTGCAATACTCCCAAAGAACGCTTAGGAGGCCTGCCAGGTCTTGAACTGTTGGAGAAAAAGACAAAGATCAGGTTAAAATACACTTTGGAAATACCATCACTTGCTACATTCTCCTGCTGCTGATGCTAAGTCACTTCAGTCGTGTCTGACTCTGTGCAACCTCATAGACAGCAGCCCACCAGGCTACCTCATCCCTGGGATTCTCCAGGCAAGAATACCGGAGTGGGTTGCCATTTCCTTCTCCAATGCATGAAAATGAAAAGTGAAAGTGAAGTCACTCAGTCGTGTCCCACTCTTGGCGACCCATGGACTGCAACCTACCAAGCTCCTTCATCCATGGGATTTTCCAGGCAAGAGTACTGGAGTGGGGTGCCATTGCCTTCTCCAACATTATCCTAAACCTTGCTTAATTTTCAAAAATGATAGAATTTTATATTAAAGACTATTTTCATTTATTGCTAAAAGACCAATACTTTTCTTTCTACTAAGCTTCTCAACATACTTATGGTTGTATGTGTGCTCAGTTGTGTCAAGACTCTTTGCAACGTCATGGACTGTAAGCCCGCCAGGCTCCTCTGTCCTTGGTATTTCCCAGGCAAGAATATTGGAGTGGGTTGCCATTTCCGATGCCAGGGAATCTTCTTGACCCAGGGATCAAACCCGCATTTCTTGTGTCTCCTGCACTGGCAGGCAGATTCTTCACAATATAGTTACGGCAAGCTTTAAAACCATAAGAGATCAATTTCTAGCTTAGATCTATTTATACGCCAGCACTTTGCAATGTGGCTTACCTGTTGTGGGAACCCCAAACAAAGTTACCTTCTGCTCTTAAAGCTACACTTCATTCCCGGTATAAATACATGCAACTGAGATAGGGACTCACAGAATTAAGATCGTACAGAATGTGAAGTGATTAACTCTCTGCTCAGCATGCCAGAGGTGAGGGGTAGAAAGCTGAAATGTAAAATAGGACCTGATGATTATTAACATTTCTACAGCTTCCACAACCCACAAGGAACAAAGATCCCCTACCCTCAATAGGTTTTTTTTCCTACCTAGTATTTAAACCAAGCTGTATAACTGGCAGTGTACTCACTTGGAATGACTTTAGGATGGAAACCTACCACCTTTGTAATCTAGGGTGTATTCTCTCACAGATTGCTTGGTATTTTTAAGTGAGTTGACATTAAACTTAAAACACTAACCTATTCTATTTGCATTCTTTACCCTGGTGTGAATAGTTCAGGAATTGCAATTATGAATGCTAATCCATAAAATAATGAAATAGAAAGTCAGTATCAGGCTTCCATCTTGTACTCTAACACAGTCAGTGTACGGAATACATTATTTGGAAGCTGTCACTACAATAAGGAGACTTATGTCATTGAACATTAGGACCAAGTCATTCTCAAGTCATGCAATATATTTCAAATATTTTTAACATTTTTAATGCTGCCTAAAATATTGCTGTTGTTTCTTGGCAGAAATGTAGTTTACAAATCTAAATAGTAGGTATTTTCATAAAATACTCTAAAATAATACATTAAATAACCCAAGCCACAAAAATTTATAAGGTTCGGATAGAGAACATTTCCAAAAATGACTTTTGTTCACAAAGAAATTGAAGTTAAATCTCACTCTATCAACTTTGCAGTAATAAAGTTCTCCATCAATATAAGACAAGCTCTGCTTTTACATGAAGACAACTTTTAACAACCTTGACCTTACACAGAGGCACTATTACTCAGTTCATTTTTCATTTATCATGCTAATGCTATTTCTTTTTTATTATACATCAATATTGTATATCAATCTAGTATGAAATATTCATTTTTCTCATTTAATATTTCAATTTTATAAACTGAATCTCTTCAAATTCAGTGTTGTTATTCTGTTTGTCCTTGCCCTGTTTATGGCTTCCTAACTCTTCCTAATACTGAAGATTTAGATTCCCACTCCACCTTTCCTCCCTTTGTATCCATGCATTTAATCTCTACATCTGTATCTCTATATCTGCTTTTACAAATAGGTTCATCATTTTAAGGACACTCTACTCCTATATAGTCAGTCATCTTCTGTTATAATATTTACTGTCTTTCAGGGAAATCCTTTATAATGTTTGAGTCTTATTTTAATAGTCACGGAGGAGACAACATCAGATCTGGCTATAGAGCCTCACACCATGTTTTACTGTGTTCGAAGGAAATTTTCAAAATTGTTTACCTAGTTAAGCAATTAACTACAGAGAAGTCTATACTTTCTAAGTGCTTCTCTATGTTTTTGTATTTATCAGAATTCAAGCCTATTACCTTTATTAAAGCCCACCTGATAACTCTTTGTACTCGCCCAGCATAAAAGTTTCAGTGCTGTCTTTATGCTTACAATCACTGAGCTTTATGCTCTCTTTCTGATGCTCTCTCTATGTCTATGAGCCAGTTGTTGACAGTATATTTTGGAAGCTATGAGATTTAAACAGTTATTTTCCGAATTTCTTGGTCAATCTCATGATTTGATGTAGTAATGACAGTATCGCTTATTCAAACATCCAATAAACAAACATGCACTAAGTACCCATTCAGTTTGTGTCTGGCACTGNGTATATTTTGGAAGCTATGAGATTTAAACAGTTATTTTCCGAATTTCTTGGTCAATCTCATGATTTGATGTAGTAATGACAGTATCGCTTATTCAAACATCCAATAAACAAACATGCACTAAGTACCCATTCAGTTTGTGTCTGGCACTGAAAATAGGTATCAGGGTTACAGAGGTTAAAATGTAAGCTTGACAATGGCAATGGTTTTGGTCCATTTGTTCAGTGATATATTGTGAGAAACTAGAATATAGTTTCTTCTGCTTTTGAAGAGCTTAAGGTATAGTGATAGAGATGTGTATTTGACCTGCTACTGAAAATTTATGATTAATTTCTTAGTGAGTATCATTGTGTGATGAATACTTCCAAACTTGTTTAAAGTTATCAGTGAACAAAACCATATTCAGATTCCTTTGTTTATATTAGTGGAAAGAAGACTTGTGTCCCTAGAGTAAATTAATTAGAATCAAGATTGTGAAGATGCTTTATGATCAATAGCATTCTAAAAGATAGATTTATTCTTACTTTTAGGACAAGTAATCCTCAGTAGTAAGATATCCCTAGCACTTAAAGTTCCTGCACTACTTTTCAAAGAACACAAGCCTTACAACATAAGAAAAGACTATGGAGGACACTGTAGAAAGATGGAAAAGATTATTCTTTTTTTTTAATTAATTAATTAATTTATTTATTTTTTAATTTGACTTTACAATACTCTATTGGGTTTGCCATA
>SJYV01041620.1:0-16343 GCA_006410875.1 Neotragus pygmaeus
TGGCAGTAATGCCTCTGCTTTCAGTGCAGCTTATTTTTCTGACCTCGTCCCTGCCATTCTCCTGCTTGTTCACGCTGTGCACCCACAACCGCCTCCCTTCTGTTCCCTCTGCCTGAAACACTCTTCCCCCAAGGAGCCACACGGCTCACTCCCTCGTGGCCCTCAAATAACACTTCCTGTGACGTTTTCTTCAACCTTCCTAATTAAAATGACCAACTTTCCTATAGACTCCCTTGCTTAATTTCTCCCCATGGTATCTACGCCATGGGACAAACAAACTTTCCCTAGGGGGTCATCATCTGCCTCCCTTCACAGCTCAGTTCCAGATGGGCAGGGATTTCTGTCTCTTTGCTCACTGCTGTACCCTCATTCTTCAGCCCTGAGATACACATACTAGATGCTCAATAAATACCCAGGAATGAAGCAACTTCTATCTACACATCACCAAGTTGCATGTGAGTGCAGATAACAGGTTTTTTTTAATATTTTCTAGTAGAGATTTCCCTGATAGTCCAGCAGTTTAAGACTCACACTCCCAACACAGGGGACCTGGGTTCAATCCCTCATCAGAGAAATAGATCCCACATGACTCATCTATGACCTAGCACAGGGAAATAAATGTTTTTAAATGTATTTTCAAGTAATTACTACATAAAATAGAAAAATCACAGTACAGAGTACACTGAGGACTTAAATCAGAGTTGAGCATCAAAAGAATCATGGTCACATTTACAATCAAAAGATTTTTTTGGTTGTGCTTTTATTTGCTAAGTTTCCAAAGTAATCTCTGTCAAAATAAGCTGTTACAAGTGTAATTATCTTAATGACTTTTTAATTCTCTTAAAACATTTATATATGAAAATAACTATTTACAACGGAGTGGAAAATTCTATATGGTTGCCGTTGTCAATGTTTTCATTCCATGTTAATTTCATTTTAAACTAATGTATGTGATTGCTCCTAAAGTGACACACAGCTATGGGATTCTTTTTCCTGTAGCTAGAGAACGCCATCTGGCTCAACGTGAGAGAAACCACACTATTATATTGAATACGGCTATAAGTGCAGTATTTAATGTTTGTAAAGGATTTCCTTCTAAGATAAAATAAATTAAATTGTGGTATTTTATCTAATTCACTTAAGAAATACTTTCTAAATGACAATTACATACATAGTGACAGAAGTTAATATTATTAATAACAACACTAGATATTTCTAAACATTTCACACGAGTTGCCATAGTTAATCTGTCACTGTCATTGTGTCCAGTCGCTCAGTCGTGTCTGACTCTTTGCGACCCCACGGACTGCAGCCCACCAGGCTCCTCTGTCCATGGGATTTCCTGGGCAAGAATACTGGAGTGGGTTGCTATTTCCTACTCCAGAGGATCTTCCCGATGCAGGAATCAGGCCGCATCTCCTGAGTCTCCTGCACTGGCAGGTGGATTCTGTACCACCTGGGAAGCCCATTTAATCTGTACAATGCTCCTTTGAGGTTAGGTAAGTACCACTGTTATCCCATTTTACAGATGGGGAAACGAGAGCACTGGAAAAGTAAGCTACTCTATTGGAATTCTTGCAGAGCTAGAATTCAAATTGGAACGCATCATACTTGGGGCTCGGCACAGTGGTAAGGAGTCCCCCTGCCAGTCCCGGCATCAGGAAGATTCCCTGGACAAGGAAATGGCGCCCACTCCAGTATTCCTGTCTGGGAAATCCCATGGACCGAGGAGCTAGTCCATGGGGTCTCAAAAGAAATGGACACGACTTAGTGACCAAACAATAACTGACTCAAGTGAAGGTTAAATCTTCAGGTTGTTAGGCTTTTTAATATGATCACAAGAGACATGCTCTCTCCACTTCTGTGTCTATTTCTTATTTATTTCCTAAGGTGTCGTTATTGACTCCCATTAAATCTGTATTCATTGGTCTGTGACTGATCCCAGCTGTCAAAACCAGATATTGGATGTCCACAGGAAATCTGTGAAGCAAAAACTGTATTTAGTTCATTTTAGATGCAGGAAAGGGCATAGGAATGTGTTCGACATGTGGACTCCGACCGCTCTGTGGTTAGCACGATCCCAACCTGGATTTCTTGCATTTCCCTCCTAATACCTTCCTTGTGGCCTGAGATTTTTAACTTTATATTTTATCATTTTAATACTGTTGGTATTGACCCAGGTGATATAGAGAAAAAAAGACATCATAATTCTAAGTCACATTTCTCAGCTGTCAAATCCGATGACTTAAATCCAGTTATTTACTGACTGCCTTTCCTGCCCCTCGGCAACTACTGCTTTAACCTGCCAGCACTGCTCTTGTTTTTTTAGATCATCAGCAAAAGACGCCACTATTTTAGTTATCAGAGTATCTCAGAAATTGCTTTTAAGTAAGTGAAGTTTCTTTGTGACTAATAATGTCTTTCAAATTCCTTGGAAGAAGTTAATTAGATGTTAGAGGTAAAATGCCATGCTTATATAACTGCCTCAATCCTTCTTTAGGGACATGGGGAGAAAACCTGCCTGGCAACCGAGACACCCCAAAAACTTAGCACAGGGTTTCCCAGCCCATTACTCATTTAGTCGTTAATATGTATCTAAACCCACCCTGGCTCTCACACATCATTATTCCTTCCACTTTCAATACAATCACGCTCATCTTTCCCTCTTGTCCAGAAAGCCCTCCTTTTCCAACCTTCTATCCAAATCTTCCACCTTCTACTCAAATCAAAGCCTTTTGCCCTCACAGTTCTTGTTTGAATTAGCCTCCCTCAACCTAAAAATACTAACCAATGACTTCCTCTTACCCAGCCTGTCCTCGAAACTCTTAACAATGGGTGATTAACATAACAGACCCATATTGAAAATGATTTTGTTTGTTTGTTTACAGGGAAAAAAAAAAGAACACATTTCATTACTTAAATCTTCCTATTTCTCATGTATATTTTGCAGTCCACCCAGATCATGGATTAAAAAATACTAAAATTGATTTTTTAATCCATGATCCCTTCTGCCCTGATGTGAACAGTTTGATCTGGTTGCAAGTTAACATTTCTAAACTTTGTAAGTCACAGCTGCTGCTTAAAAAAAAAAAATTCATTCACAATTAGATCATGCATTCACTTGTGAGAGGCGACCATGATGAATGGATATTTAAGTCTGTCTTCCTCCCTCGCCTTTAGCTCACGAACAGTTTGGTACGTGGTTAGAGTATCTCATTTTCTCTTCTTCATACAATATAAAGCAACTGCATTACTCACTTAAAATTCACTTTAAGCACGACAGAATGTATAACACATGAAGATTTTTATTGGAGACAAAATAATATTTCGCTTTCTCAACAAATCCCTGTCTTGGGACTGATGGCTACTAGAAGCAATCTGAATTCATCATTTTCCCCAGAAACATTTTACTTTCAGAAAACAATAATAGAAATCATTTTTATAACATCTTATGCACTCAAATAATTATTTTTGGTTAATGCTCTTAGTTAATGAGATTTACCAGCACTCCCGAGGGAGAGGAGATGCACCAAGAAACAGGAGGGCCCCCTTTTAAGAAGCTGATGTTGGCTTCGGCTTTTAACTGGGGCCTTCTGGACAGCACACTTGCTTACAGACCACGTCTCCCAAAAGCTTCTCAAAGAAATAAACAACGCCTAATATATCATTCATTCTTCACTCGTTAATTCCCCAGATTCATTCACATTAGGAGAGAGCTGATATTTTGATCAACAAGTCAAAGACAATTGAAAATGTTAACGATCCAGGACATGTTTTCCCTGATTAAACTGGTTTGCAGAAAGGTACTTTGAAATCTTACCTGACTTGAAAAAGAAAATGAAATATTTATAAAGGAACAAATATTTGGAAATTATAGAAAAATCAAATGAAAGAAACTACTGGAAACACTAAGAAAATGCAGAGAGAAACCTATCAAAACCAAAAATCATCATAACAGCAATTAACATTTGCTGAGAACGACAATGTGCTAATTAAAAATCATCTCATTTAAACTTGAAACAACTTTTAAGAAGCAGTTACAACTATTATCTTAAATATGAGAAAGTCTGAGCAAGTAACCTGAAGACACACACTGTGCTCTACTGTTTATTAAAATTTGTATGTAGACTCAAACAGTTTTTTTTACATACCAATATTAAAAGACAGAAAAGACAGCCGAGTACAAAGCACAATCAAGGTATCGAGAAAGGAGGCATAGACTATCAGGGAGTAAATAAGAAATCCATAGTACCTACCTGAGGAAAACTAATACAAGTGAGTCACAAAGAAGAAAACAAATAATTGGAAAGATAACTTAGTTTTGAACAGAAAGACGTCAATTTATTCTTAATCCTTCCTAGTCAATTTCTAAATTCAATGATATTCTAGTCAAAATCTCAGTATGAAAAATTTTCTATTTTGACAAAGAAACTCTAACATTCATTGGAAGACTAAATGTATGATAAATGTATTAGCAAGTTTTGGTAATTAAAAAGAGTTGTACTGACACCGGAAGAAAAATACAAATGTAATATCACCAAGATATAGTCCAGAGTATGTACTGAAAATTAATTTATGATAACAGTGGCCTTTCAAATGAGTGAGGAAAAGATGGATTTTTCAATAAATGCGACTGAGACAAATGAAAAGCAATTTGAAATAGGTGGGTTCCTGCCTCAAACCTTATATTAAAATAAATTTCATATAACTAAAAAATATAAATGTAAAAATGAAATTATCAGAAGAAAATGAGACAATAGTTTTCTTATATAGTGTAGGTAAAACTTCTATAAACATGATTCCAATATGGAAACCATGAAAGGATTGATGGATATGATTCCCTGAAAATGAAAAAAAGTCTTCACGTAACAAAAAATTATATAGATTTGAAGGAAAAATGACAGACCGGAAAAAATTATTTGCTACACAAATATGGCTGTTTCTAGAAAAAGAATTAGCTCTTGAAATAATAAGAAAAAATGGAAAAACTGACAAAGGTTAAGAACAGACTAGTCTCATACACACTGCTGCCACTAAGTCACTTCCGTTGTGTCTGACTCTGTGTGACCCCATAGACGGCAGCCCACCAGGCTCCCCTGTCCCTGGGATTCTCCAGGCAAGAACATTGGAGTGGGTTGCCATTTCCTTCTCCAATGCATGAAAGTGAAAAGTGAAAGTGAAGTCTCTCAGTCGTGTCCGACTCTTAGCGACCCCATGGACTGCAGACTACCAGGCTCCTCCGTCCATGGGATTTGCCAGCAAGAGTACTGGAGTGGGGTGCCATTTGCCTTCTCCAAGTCACATACACACACATAAAAGCAAATGACCAATAAGCAACTGAAAAAAATTCAACCTCAGTAGACATCAGTTCAGCCTCAGTTCAGTCGCTCAGTAGTGTCCAACTCTTTGCGACCCCATGAACCACAGCAAGCCAGGCCTCCCTGTCCATCACCAACTTCCAGAGTCCACCCAAACCCATGTCCACCGAGTTGGTGATGCCATCCAACCATCTCATCCTCTGTCGTCCCCTTCTCCTCCAGTCCTCAATCTTTACCAGCATCAGGGTCTTTTCAAAAGAGTCAGCTCTTCACATCAGGTAGCCAAAGTACTGGAGTTTCAGCTTCAACATCAGTCCCTCCAATGAACACCCAAGACTGATCTCCTGTAGGATGGACTGGTTGGATCTCCTTGCAGTCCAAGGGACTCTCAAGAGTCTTCTCCAACACCACAGTTCAAAAGCATCCATTCTTCAGCGCTCAGCTTTCGTTATAGTCCAACTCTCACATCCATACATGATCACTGGGAAAACCATAGCCTTAACTAGATGGACCTTTGTTGGCAAAGTAATGTCTCTGCTTTTTAACATGCTATCTTCAGTTCAGCTGAGTTCAGTCGCTCAGTCATGTCCGACTCTTTGCGACCCCATGAATCACAGCACACCAGGCCTCCCTGTCCATCACCATCTTCCAGAGTTCACTCAGACTCACGTCCATCAAGTTGGTGATTCCATCCAACCATCTCATCCTCTATCGTCCCCTTCTCCTCCTGCCCCCAATCCCTCCCAGCATCAGAGTCTTTTCCAGTGAGTCAACTCTTCACATGAGGTGGCCAAAGTACTNACTCACGTCCATCAAGTTGGTGATTCCATCCAACCATCTCATCCTCTATCGTCCCCTTCTCCTCCTGCCCCCAATCCCTCCCAGCATCAGAGTCTTTTCCAGTGAGTCAACTCTTCACATGAGGTGGCCAAAGTACTGGAGTTTCAGCTTCAGCATCATTCCTTCCAAAGAATACCCAGGGCTGATCTCCTCTAGAATGGACCAGTTGGATCTCCTTGCAGTCCAAGGGACTCTCAAGAGTCTTCTCGAGCACCATAGTTCAAAAGCATCAATTCTTTGGCACTCAGCTTTCTTCACACTCCAACTCTCACATCCATACACGGGAAAAACCATAGCCTTGACTAGACGGACCTTTGTTGTCTAGGTTGGTCATAATTTTCCTACAAACGAGTAAACATCTTTTAATTTCACGGCTGCAGTCACCATCTGCAGTAATTTTGTAGCCCAGAAAAATAAAGTCTCCCACTGTTTCCACTGTTTCCCCATCTATCTGCCAAGAAGTGATGGGGCCGGAGGCCATGATCTTAGTTTTCTGACCGTTGAGATTTAAGCCAACTTTTTCATTCTCCTCTTTCACTTTCATCAAGCAGCTCTTTAGTTCTTCTTTACCTTCTGCCATAAGGGTGGTGTCTTCTGCATATCTGAGGTTATTGATCTTGATTCCAGCTTGTGCTTCATCCAGCCCAGCATTTCTCATGATGTACTCTGCATATAAGTTAAATAAGCAGGGTGACAATATACTGCCTTGATGTACTCCTTTTCCTATTTGGAACCAGTTTGTTGTTCCATGTCCAGCTCTAACTGTTGCTTCCTGACCTGCATACAGATTTCTTAAGAGGCAGGTCAGGTGGTCTGGAATACCCATCTCTTTCAGAATTTTCCACAGTTTATTGTGATCCACACAGTCAAAGGTTTTGACATAGTCAATAAAGCAGAAATAGATGTTTTTCTGGAACTCTCTTGCTTTATTGATGATCCAGTGGATGTTGGCAATTTTACCTCTGGTTCCTCTGCCTTTTCTAAAACTGGCTTAAACATCTGGAAGTTCATGGTTCACGTATTGCTGAAGCCTGGCTTGGAGAATTTTAAGCATTACTTTACTAGTGTGTGAGATGAATGCAATTGTAGACATCAAGTAGACATGACAATACAAATAAAAAACTAAATGTTTTCACCGTGTCAATTTAGGCAAAGTAGAAGATCTAGAAATTACAATGATGAGGCTCCTATACAGTTAACGTGGTACGATGTTTCTGGAGAACAATTTGATTATTTCCATTAAAATGTAATTTCACACTGACTCAATTCCCTTAAAATTTATTCTGAGAGATGAAACATACACAAAAATAGGGATGCAAATTATAGCCTTAATTTTAATAGCAGAAAAGCAAAAAGAATTTAATTGTCCACAATCAGGGAATTAGCTAAATAAATCATGATGTATCACAACTGTGATTTTAGCATGATGAAGTATCTATTGCTTCAAAAAGTGTGCATGGTTGGTGCACTGCAGTAACCCAGAGGGAGGGATGGGGTCAGAGGGGGAGGGAGGTTTGAGAGGGAGAGGACATACGTATACCTACAGGGATCCATGTTGATGTATGGCAGAAACCATCACAATGTCGGAATTACTCTCCAATTGAAAATGAAATTAAAATTTTGAAAAATGTGCATGGCCTTTTGATGAAAAAAGCAGAACATCAGCGATCACATGAAAGTTATGCTCCAACAAGTAGTTGGGAGGATAATGGGGTAAAAAAGGAGAAGAAGCAGAATAGCAGAATTTAATTCACTGAATGGAAGAAGAAAAACAAATACAAGAAACATTCAGAACTAAATTTGTGGAGGAAAAAAATAAATGGAGGATATTGTAAGAGTATAAATTATCAGAATTAATCCAAGCGATATAAAAAAGTTGATACACAAGAAATTGAAAAGTCATCAAAGATCTAGCTACCTAAAGAATACTTTGGAGGCAAATGCTACCGAATCTTTATGGAACAGATAACCCCTTGGTCACTAGCAGAGCCCTCATATCCAACATCACAAAAGTAATGTAAAATTTTAAACTCTAAAACAATCTCATTTATGAATATGAATTCAAAACTCCTAAAAACACAGGCAAATCAAATTAAGGTGAAATAAGATCATACTTTTAATTTATTGAGTCGATTGTGTTGGGTCTTAGTTGCATCATTCAAACTCCTGCATTGCAGTGCACAGACTCTCTAGTTGTGGCACACCGGCTCAGTAGTTGCAACATAAGGGGCTTAGTTGCTCAGAATCTTCCTAGTCTCAATGGACAGTTCTGTTAGTCTTCCAAGACTACTAGGTGGAGATTAGTTATGACAGTGTCAGGTAGATACCAAATTGGAGTCACCTCTACCAGGTAATGAAAACACTCATTTCAAACAAGTGAACTAAGCACTTCATGAAGAGCTCTTAGTCTGCCAGAAGTGCACAGGGATGAAAATGCCATCTGACCAAGGTTATAGGCAAGTGGACTCTTTGAGACCCTCCCGGTTTTCTTACAGACCAGCAGTATGAGAGAGAAGAAATGTCTGGTGCTCAATAACATACAACAGTTTGAAGTTTGCACCCCCAACTAGCCAAGCCGTAAAATAGTTCATTAAAAACAGAAATATACAAGCTAAAAGGGAAGAACAAGAATATAAGACAAGAGGAAAGTTAAAATTTGATGTTTAACCTTGATGTTTTCTTATAAAATAAGCTAAAGACCCTGATGCTCTCATAAAATAAATTCAAGCATCCATACTTTTGACATGTATCCTACCTCCAAATGCAGAAATCTATCTCTATAGAATCCATAAAAGGGGTTTTAATTTTCCAGCAGAGTTTTTAGAAAATGTGTTAATTACACTCATGGTAGTATTCTAAAGTGCACTCAGGCATGGTTGAAACCTGGTTAGCCCTACAAAGTTTCAAACCACTAAAATAAGTTCTTTAGGAATTCCCTGGTGGTACAGTGGATAAGAATCTGCCTGGCAATGCAGGGAACACAGGTTCGATCCTTGGTCCGGGAAGATTTCACACGCCTCGGAGCAACTAAGCCCCTGCAGGACAACTACTGAGCCCACGTGCTGTAGCTGCTGAAGCCCTAGAGCCTGTGTGCCTCCAGCCTGTGCTCCACAGCAAGAGAAGTCCACGCACCGTAGCAAAGAGCAGCCCCCACCTGTGGCAACTAGAGAAAGCCCACATACAGCAACAAAGACCCAGCGCAATCGACAAACACATCAAATGCATTTAAAAAGTAAGTTATTTAGTCTTTTAATCTAGGATCGCAACTGTGTCTCCGTTAGAATTATGTGTCAACAAAATAAAGATCACTGTCTGAGAAACTGGAGCTAACTTCTACCATATCCACCTCTTCTCCACCCTCAAGGACTCAAAGGAACAAGTGTCCAAATGCCACGGTGGCCGATCTGAATCACTACCTATTATGCATATCTGATATGTGATGAAAACGAGACACGCAACTTAATGCACTATCTTGTTATGAAGAGCTGACAGAGGGAATTTGATTAATTTGCCCAACAGATTTCTATATTACAGGTCTCCGGGAGCAAGACAAATAGAAGCTCATTTTGTCCGACTCCAGGTTTCATCTGGCTCTTTCTTTGCTGTGATTTTTAAATGTATTATTCTTGCTATATTTTATTTGTCCAGTCAGTGAAGAACTGATGCTCTTCCATCCACTCATGGATGGAGAAATTTAATTATATTAAATAATACTTGACAACATAAGAAAACATTTAAGTATTTTGAGCATTTTAAAATCAGACATCAGAAAATATATACAATCATACAACAAAATTTGAGTTCACCTCATAGAGGCTGTCATAAATTCCACAGCAAATATAAATTGGTATCTTTCTAATGATCATTAGTTGAGCTAATATTTTACAGTATACAGAAGGTCAGATGCTACACAAGACTACTACCTGAATGGAGACATTTTTCTATTTAGTCCTCAAATTTCTCTCAATATATATGTATATGGAGTATATTTGTTATACATAAACAAATATGTATATAAAATATATATACACTATATAAATAAAAATTATAGTTTATATAAATTTATTAATAAAAAGGGAGGACAGTAATGCTATAGCCCCTGATTCTCAATTACACAGAAGCATTTTTAATCACATCTAAATTACCAGGGGAAAAATAATGAAGATAATGGCCTCTGAGAGTCACCACACATTTCTGAGTTGCAGAATCAACCGAGGCAGTCTCTTTAATAGCCATGGTGACTATGAATCTATATGACAAAAGATCACTTTAAAAGTCATTCTTAAAAATGAGAGCTTCAGTGATTTATAAAGCAAATCATACGATACAGCTGCATTTTGCCAACAAAAATGGGCTGACTTGCTAAAAAATAATAGTAAGATAAAACAATTTTTAAGAAAAATCTACCTCCTCTCATCTGGTAAAATGACTGGGGTCACTTCAGGTATTTCTTCCATAGCCACAATACACAGAGTATTTTAAGAGGTAAAAAAAATAAAATAAAATCAGTTGGATGTTTCACCATTCTTTGCAATGTGGATGAAGGCAGTCAAAAGGTACAAACTTCCAGGTGTAAGATTAAAAAAAAAAAAAGATACTAGTATGTAATGCACATGTCAAATATAACGAAACCCTACTGTACTTATACAGGAAAGCTGTTAAGACAGTAAACTTTCAGAGTTCTCATCACAAGGAAAAAAAATTTTTTCCGTTTCTTTAATTCTGTATCGGTGTGAGATGATGGACAGTTACTGAACTTACTGTGGTAAGCATTTCATGATGTATGTTACTCAGATCTTTACGCTATATACCTTAAACTTACACAGTGCTTGCTACATGCTTCCCTGCTGGCTCTGCAGGTAAAGAATCTAGCTGCAATGCAGGAAACCTGGGTTTGATCCCTGGGTTGGGAAGATCCCCTGGAGAAGGGAAAGGCTACTCACTCCAGTACTGTGGCCTGGAGAATTCCGTGGACTGTATAGTCCATAGGGTGGCAAAGAGTCAGACACGGCTGAGTGACTTTTATATCTCAATGTAACTGGAAGACAAAGGAGAAAAGACAGAAACTGCTTTGGGGAACTGATGTTTCTAGAGGTCCTTGTAAGAAGTAAAAGATTCACGGTTGAACAAAATACCCATTAATTCAGTTTGAAATTACTTCTGTTACAGGTTACTAAAGAGAAAATGTATTACTTACCCTAATAAGGCATTAGTTTTATTATACAAAAAGAAATACTTTGAGTGAATTATCAGAAAAATGTATCTAAAGTAATGAGCTTTCAAATGTTATATCTGAATATGTAACTGAAATTATTTTGTTAATTCAAGTTGCTATCAGTTAATATATTTTCAGTGGATCACACAAAATTATCTCGGAGTTACATTTCTTAAGAACTGTTCCCAACTCTCCTTCCACTCTACATAACACAATTCCTTTGGAGATAATTTAGGTGGATAATTATTCTCTTGCTCTTTTTATTTCAAATAAAGAAGTCTGTGAGCTCCTCTGTAAGCCACTGATGAGATTATATTTTGTATCCCCAGCAGCTGGCACTTAATAGGTGGTATCCAGGACGTTTGATGAATGAATAAATGAGTGGATGGATGGATATTCAATGAGTCAATGATGATTCCTGCGTTTATATAAAGATGGTCCTGTCCTCTACTCTTGTACAATCCTTCTTCATCAAAGCTCATACCTTCAAAATGAAGAGAGTAAATTTACACACTGTGGGCTCCTCAGAACATAGCTGAAAAACAAGTTACCATCAAACTGAAGAGGTTAAAAATGACATTAGTGTCAAATAGATAGCTAGTGGGAAATTGCTTTGTAACACAGGGTGCTCAGCCTGGTGCTCTGGAACAACCTAGAGGGGTTGGATGGGGAGCGGGGTGGAAGGAAGTCTCAAGAGGGAGGGATATAGGTATACCTATTGCTGCTCCGGGCTTCCCTGGTGGCTCAGCTGGTAAAGAATCCGCCTGCAATGCAGGAGACCCTGGTTCGATTTCTAGCTTAGGAAGATCCCCTGGAGAAGGGATAGGCGACCCACTCCAGTATTCTCAGGCTTCCCTGGTGACTCAGCCAGTCAAGAATCCACCTCATGTGCAGAAGACCTGGATTCAGTCTCTGGGTCGGGAAGATCCCCTGGAGGAGGGCATGGCAACCCACTCCAGTATTCTTGACTGGAGAATCCCTAGGGACAGAGGAGCCTGGCGGGGTACAGTCCATGGGGTCGCAGAGAGCCGGAGACGACTGGGCGACTGAGGACTGCACAGCACGGCCGCATCCCGTCTGCACAGTAGAAACCAACACAGCAGTGTGAAGCAAGCACCCCCCAATGTGAAAACAGAGGACATTAAAAAGGGAGACCCACCCCACTCTTCCGATCAACAAACAACGCTGATCAAGATGAAGATGCATGAACACCTCTCTCAGGGCATCCACAGTCCATGGAGGAGAGAGAAAATGTAAACAAATAATCATGCGTGTGTGCGGTCACGCAAGCCGTTCCCTTGGCTTCCCTCCCTCTCCTCTCCCCTAAAGGTGTGATCAAGTTTCCCCATTCATGTAGCGACTGGTGTGACTGTGCAGTGTCTCAGCAACCAACACTCTACCCTCATCCCAAGCACTGGCCCCAGGAGCCAGGCAAACTGCGTCCGCTCTCTCCTGCCTGCTGTCTGCTCAGCCTCACAGAGCCCCCGAGCGCCTATGCTCCAACATCGCGGCTTCAGTGGATATTCTGGACAAAAAACAGGGGACATTTTCTTTCCTTCTCTGAAAGCCCCTATTTTATTTGCTTCCAATAGTACTGTTCTCCAACAAAGGCGCAGCTTTCCACCACTGCACTCCTATCATCAGCTGATAACTGAAGACCAGAAGCTCTGCTCCTCCCAACCATTCAAACTAATATTTACACTCATCGTTGATTTGCAGCCTTTTCTGGCCCAACTGTTCACTCTGCCATAGAGGCGCCTCTGTGGCCCAGCTGCTTGCCAGCCACATCAGCTGGCACCACTGGGCATCTCTCTAACCCATTCCCCTGACAGCCTAAATCAGCAACATGCCCTGGAGTGGGGTGCTAATCATCAACCACAGAGGCCTGACATGCATTAACATCCACCCCCTATTTCCCCTTTCCATAAACAAAGTGATAAAAATCACAGATGTCATTAAAGCGGAAAAACCAAGTCACTGTAAATACCAAACATCAGCTTCAGAGGAATCGGGCTTGATCAGACACATGTGAGGGTGCAGATGGTGGACCTTCCTCCTCCTATTCACAGGAAGACAGAGCAGCTTCCAGGGAAATACATTATGTATTCTTCTCTCATTGCCTCGAAAATGCTAAGTGATTTGATATTTTCCTCCTTAGTGAATACACAGAAGACCTCAGTAAAATGACTATCGAGTTAGATTCTGGAATTAAAACCATGATTTTATAAACCTCACTCTATTTTCTTTAAATAAGCAGATAACAAAAAGCCAACAACAAAATAAGACAGTGTGAAAATGACTACAAGACCCAAACAAAGGTATCTTTGTCTTGAAAAAAAAGTATAAAATTAGTCTGAAATTGACTTGTTACAAGCATCTTGAGTTTCACAGTAAGTTTTATAGGAACACATAAATTTAGAGGGAAATTGGCAGGTAGGTGAATGACAGGAAATTATATTTCAGGGATCATTATCTGCAATTCTGACTCCTTAAATGAGATTACAAACCACAGAGTTCACCAGCTTAGAGCACAATACTCTTCTGGTGGACATCTAAGTATTCATAATGTCAAATGGATCCAGGAAGGTCTCTTCTTCTTTGCGTCCAAAATAAACAGTGATGGACCAAATGTAGAAGGACATCCTAAAATGTTTGCTAAAACTTCAAAATGGTCTATGTCAACATAAAGAGAAAAGAAACTGTAAACGTGCACCTGTACATACCAGTTATGTCTCTTCATTCTTCCAAGCATCAGAAACCCCTGAGCACATGAACAACTTGAAATACAACTGAATAAAAATTACAAAGTATGAAAAGGCTAATTTCCTCGTGTTGTTTTTTTTTTTTAACTTTTTATTTTATATTGAAGCACAGCCAAATAACAGTGTTACAGTTTCTGGTGAACAGCAAAGGGTCACAGCCATACATATACATGTATCCATTCTCTCCAAACTCCCCTCCATCCAAGCTGCCACATAACTTTCAGTGCAGAGTTCCCCTGCTATATAGTAAGTAGGTCCTGCTGTTTACCAATTTAAAATATAGCGTTGTGTACACGTCCATCACAAACTCCTTAACTATCCCTTCCCCCAGTCTTCCTCCCATAACTATAAATTCATTCTCCAAGTCTGTGAGTCTGTTTCTGTTTTGTAAATAAGTTCATTTGTATCATTTCTTTTTAGATTCTGCATATAAGGGCTTCCCCCGGCTTCCCTGGGGGCAGAGAGCAGGTAAAGTGTCTGCCTGCAGTGTGGCTGACCTGGGTTCCACCCCTGGGTCCGGAAGATCCCCTGGAGAAGGAAATGGCAACCCACTTCAGTACTCTTGCCTGGGAAATGCCATGGATGGAGGAGCCTGGTAGGCTACAGTCAATGGGATGGCAGAGTTGTACGCAACTTCACTACTCATACAAGGGATATCATATATTTCACCTCTGTCTGATTTACTTCACTCAGCGTGACAATTTCTATGTCCATCCAAGTTGCTGCACATCGCAGTTTCATACCTTTTTGTGGCTGAGTAACACTTCATTGCATGCACGTGCCACATCTTCTGCATCCGTTCATCTGTGGACAGACATTCAGGCTGCTTCTGTGTCTTGGCATCATAAACAGTGCTGCTGTGAACACTGGGGGCGTGTGTCTTTTCAAATTAGAGTTCTCCCTGGACACATGCACAGGAGTGGGACTGTTTTTATTTGAGGTCCTGCCCTTTATTACCCAAAGAGCCTTGAAAACATCTAGGTCCGCTCCTGGAGTCGCAGGCGCTAAACACAACCCTTCCGGCACTCTGCCCAGCCCCCCATTCCCTCCAGCCTCCTATGAGGACACCATCCTTTAAACTGGCTGTTCCCACAGCCAGCATCTCTCTTCCCCTAATATCCTCACCAGACCCTCACAGCCTTCTGGTCATTTTTCCAAAGACAGCTTCTCAGGGAGACCTTCCCCGACCACTTTATCAAGTACCCTCCCCAATCTTTTACCTCCCCTCCCTTCCGGGTTTGTTTTTTTCTTCTCAGCAATTACTAATACTCAATATACAACATAGATTGTATATTATTATGGTTCCTACACTAAAATGGAAGCTCCAGGAGAGCAGGGATTTGTGTCTGATTTGCTGACTACTTTGTTTCTCATGCCTAAAGGAGTACCAGGCTGCTGACCCCATAGACGGCAGCCCACCAGGCTCCATCATCTCTGGGATTCTCCAAGCAAGAACACTGGAGTGGGTTGCCATTTCCTTAATGCCTCAAAGTAAAAAGTGAAAGTGAAGTCGCTCAGTCGTGTCCGACTCTTTGCAACCCCATGGACTGCAGCCCACCAGGCTCCTCCACCCATGGGACTCTCCAGGCAAGAGTACTGGAGTAGCCTGCCTTTGCCTTCTCTGACCAGGCATAGAGTACGTGCTCAATAGATATTTCCTGAATAAATGAATAAATCTACATAAAGACCATGCTTAGATGGTTCTGCCAGTTTGTCTTGTAGCCTAGCTGTACAGTTTGCTAGTGTGACCCCACAGGACCTTTGCCTCACCCAAAGTTCTTGACATTTAGCCTCACCACCCACCTCCTCCTTTTTCAGTTTTCTTCTGCTTTCCTGTAGTCACTGTTTTAGGTCTTTTTGAAAGTGGACATTCGTTATCAGCAACCTGAAATTGTTGGGGAAAGCAAGCAGATGTGAAGCAATCAATAAATAGAAGACCATGGTTCCCGTGGAAGGTTTTCTCTCTCTCCACCTTGCTGCAATCTTTGAATCATGTTATAAGCTCATCGAGAGGTGACTGATATTTACTGACATAGAAAACAGCTGATTTGCATACATACTTTACACATATAGAAAAGAAGATAAATTGCATTGGTGCACTGAATCAGTTCCGAGTGTAATTCAAGAAGGTGCTGTTAAAAAGTTAAAGCATAAAAACCCTTCAATAGAGTTACAGTTGTCTGGTTATTTTTCAGAGCATGTCCCTTG
>SJYV01041621.1:0-12770 GCA_006410875.1 Neotragus pygmaeus
TGTCAGAAAGAATCATGCTTTATGATAAAGCAAGTGTCTTTGTGGGATAGGACAGTAACTGAGCAGTGAGAGAGTCCAAGGATACTTAGCTAGGCAAACCAGATTTTTGTTAGCATTGACAGGTCGTGATTGGTGCCAACATCAACCTAACCATAGCTGGCTAGTCCCATATAAAAAGTTTAATACACATACAGAAGGCTAATAGGCACATGAAAAGGTTCTTGACATTGCATATTATTAGAGAAATGCAATCCAAAACTACAGCGAGGTATTACCTCACATTGGTCATTTTTAAAAATGAATGGCCATTTTTGAAAAGTCTACAAATAACAAATACTAGACAGGATGTAGAACAAAAGGAACTTTCCTATACTGTTAGTGGGAATGTAAGTTGGTACAGCCACTATGGAAAATAGTTTGGAGGTTCCTCAAAAAACTAAAAATAGGTTTGCCATATGATTCAGTAATCCCACTCCTGTGCAAATATCCAGACAAAACTATGGTGCTAAAAGATACATGTTCCCCCCTGTTCATAGCAGCACTGTTTACAATAGCCAAGACATGGAAACAACCTAAATGTCCATAAACAGATAAATANCATGTCGATGTATGGCAAACCCAATAGAGTATTGTAAAGTTAAATTAAAAAATAAATAAATAAATTTTTAAAAAAAAGAAAAAAGAAAAATAAAATAGTGAATATATTTCTAAATCCTTAAAAAAAAAAAAGAATGAAACTAGAACATTTTCTAACACCATACACAAAAACAAACTCAAAATGGATTAAAGATCTAAGACCAGAACTATAAAACTCTTAGAGGAAAACAGAGGCAGAACATTCTCTGACATAAATCCCAGCAAGATCCTCTATGACCCACCTCCCAGAGTAATGGAAATAAAAACAAAAATAAACAAAAGGGACCTGATTAAACTTAAAATCTTTTGCACAATGAAGAAAACTATAAGCAAAGTGAAAAGGCAGCCTTCAGAATGGGAGAAAATGATAGCAAATGAAACAACTGACAAAGAATTAATCTCAAAATATACAAGCACCTCATGCAACTCAATTCCAGAAAAACAAACAACACAATCAAAAATCGGGCCAAAGAACTAAACAGAAATTTCTCCAAAGAGGACATCCAGATGGCTAACAAACACATGAAAAGATGCTCAACATCACTCATTATTAGAGAAATGCAAATCAAAACCACAATGAGGTATCATTTCATGCAAGTCAGAATAGCTACCACCAAAAAGTCTACAAAAAATAAATGCTGGAGATGGTGTGGGGGAAAGCAGGAATGCAAACTGGTACAGCCACTATGGAGAACAGTATGGAGATTCCTTAAAAAACTGGAACTAGAACTGCCATATGACCCAGCAGTCCCATTGCTGGGCATTCAGACCAAGAAAATCAGAAGTGAAAGAAACACATGTACATCAATGTTCACTGAAGCACCGTTTACAATAGCTAGGACATGAAACAACATCCACCAGCAGATAAATAGATAAGGAAGTTGTGGTATATATATACAATGGGATATTACCCAGCTATAAAAAAAGAACACAACTGAGTCAGTTCTAATGAGGTGGATGAAACTGAAGCCTATTATACAGAGTGAAGTGAATCAGAAAGAGAAGTACCAATAGAGTATATTAACACATATATATGGAATTTAGAAAGACAGTAAATATGATCCTATATGCAAGGCAACAAAAGAGACACAGATGTAAAGAACAGACTTTTGGACTCTGAGAGAAGGCAAGGGTGGGAAGACTCGAGAGTGTAACACTGAGGCATGTATATTACCATAGGTAAAAGAGATGACCACTGCAAAGCATGAAGCACGGTACTCAAGGCCAGTGCTCTAGGACAACCCAGAGAGATGGGGTGGAAAGGGAGGTGGGAGGAGAGTTCAAGGATGGGGAAACACATGTGACCCATGGGTGATTCATGTCAATGTATGAAAAAAAACACAATATTGTAAAGACATTATTCCCCAATTAAAAGAAATTAATTAAAATAAATTGGGCTTCCCTGGTGGCTCAGACAGTAAAGATTCTTCCTACAATGTAGGAGACCTGTGTTCAGTCGCTGGGTTGGGAAAATCCCCTGGAAAAGGGAATGGCAACCCACTCCAGTATTCTTGCCTAGAGAATCCCATGGACAGAGGAGCCTGGCAGGTACAGTCCATGGGATTGCAAAGAGTTAGACACAACTGAGCGATTAAGCACAGTGCAAGATTAAAATCAATGAATAATAGATGTTTTTATTTACTCTTTAAACATAAAGAATGTTTATAATTTCAATAAGTGAAAGTTATTATGTCTTAGTGGAGGAATGTATTGGCATGAACAACCCACAAGAGGATATCATCAAAACAATTTATACTAAATATATGAGTTCTTTGCTCTTTTTTGGATGTAAGCTTTGGGCGCAACCAATTTTGTGTGATGTTAGGCAAAACGGTTGTCTGCGGAGGTCTTACAAAAAGCTGAGAAGAGAAGAGAAGTGAAAGACAAAGGAGAAAAGGAAAGATATACTCATCTGAATGCAGAGTTCCAAAGAAAAGCATGGAGAGATAAGAAAGCCTTCCTCAGTGATCAGTGCAAAGAAATAGAGGAAAACAACAGAATGGGAAAGACTGGAGATCTCTTCAAGAAAATTAGAGATACCAAGGGAACATTTCTTGCAAAGATGGGCTCAATAAAGAACAGAAATGGTATGGACCTTAACAGAAGCAGAAGATAGTAAGACAAGGTGGCAAGAATACACAGAAGGACTATACCAAAAAGATCTTAATGACTCATATAACCATGATGGTGTGATTCCTGACCTAGAGCCAGAATTCTGCAGTGGGAAGTCAAGTAGGCCTTAGGAAACACCACTATGAACAAAGCCAGTGGAGGTGATGGAATTCCAGTTGAGCTATTTCAAATCCTAAAAGATGATGCTGTGAGTGTGCTGCACTCAATATGCCAGCAAATTTGGAAAACTCAGCAGTGGCCACAGGACTGGAAAAGGTCAGTTTTCATTTCAATCCCAAAGAAAGGCAATGTCAAAGAATGTTCAAACTACTGCACAATTGCACTCATTTCACATGCTATCAAAGTAATGCTCAAAATTCTCCAAACTAGGCTTCAACAGTTTGTGAACCGTGAACTTCCATATGCTCAAGCTGGATTTAAAAAAAAAAAAAAAGAAGAAGAAGAAGAAGAAACAGAGATCAAATTGCCAACATCTGTTGGATCATAGAAAAAGCAAGAGAATTCCAGAAAAACATCTATTCACTGACTATGCTAAAGCCTTTGACTGTGTGGATCACAACAAACAATGGAAAATTCTTTTAAGATATGGGAATACTAGACCACCTTACCTGCCTTTTGAGAAACCTGTATGTAGGTCAGAAGCAACAGTTAGAACAGGACATGGAACTATGGACTAGTTCCAAATTGGGAAAGGAGTACATCAAGGCTGTATGTTTTCATCCTGCTTGTTTAACCTATATGCAAAGTACACCATGTAAATATTCCAGGCTGGATGAAGCACAAGCTGCAATCAAGACTACCAAGAGAAATATCAATAACCTCAGATCAGAAGACCACCCTTATGGCAGAAAGTGAAGAAGAACTAAAGAGCCTCTTGATGAAGATGAAAGAGGAGTCAAAAGCTGACTTAAAATTGAACATTCAAAAAACAAAGAGCATGGCATCCGGTCCCATCATGTCATGGCAAATAGATGGGGAAACAATGGAAACAGTGACAGATTTTATTTTCTTGGACTCCAAAATCACTGCAAATGGTGACTGCAGCCATGAAATTAAAAGACACTTGCTCCTTGGAAGAAAAACTATGACTAACCTAGACAGCATATGAACAAGCAGAGACATTACTTTGCCGACAAAGATCCTTATAGTCAAAGCTATGGTTTTCCCAGTAGTCATGTATGGGATGTGAGATTTGGACCATAAAGAAGGTTGAGTGCCAAAGAATTGATGGTTTTGAACTGTGGCATTAGAGAAGACTCTTGAAAGTTCCTTGGAAAGCAAGAAGATTAAACCAGTCAACTCTAAAGTAAATCAACCCTGAATATTCATTGGAAAGACTGATGCTGAAGCTCCGATATTTTGGCCACCTGATGTGAAGAGATGACACATTGGAAAAGACCCTGATGCTTTGGGAAAGATTGAAGACAGGAGAAGAAGAGGGCAACAGAGGATGAGATGGTTGGATGGCATCATGAATTCAATGGACATGAGTTTGGGCAAGCTCCAGGAGATGGTGAAGGACAGGGAAGCCTGGCGTGCTACAGTCCATGACGTCACAAAGAATCAGACTCAAGTGAGGGACTGAACAACAATAACTAAATAATAGATATAAACTGGAAATATCCAATTAAGAAGAATTGGTAAAACTAGTACAATTTCCCATTGTTTTTCCTAGCTCATTAAGCTTCCTCTTCCGTGACAGAACAGAGAACATGTTATGATTAATCCAAAGTGCTAACCTAAAACTAACCTGCCTAACCTGTTCTCCCCTGACTGCTTAACTACTTTCTCACTCAGTTAAAAGAAGTCAATATAAAACTNCATTAAGCTTCCTCTTCCATGACAGAACAGAGAACATGTTATGATTAATCCAAAGTGCTAACCTAAAACTAACCTGCCTAACCTGTTCTCCCCTGACTGCTTAACTACTTTCTCACTCAGTTAAAAGAAGTCAATATAAAACTAGGTAGCTTAATTTAAATGGTCCTCCCTTTGGTCTTTCCTCAAGTAATCATCATCCTCATGTCCAAAAAAGACAGAAAGAAAGCAAATTAAGTGCCCATGTAAATACACTGGAATCGAGATATGCTGTAGTCCATGTGCCAGCAGATAACTAAGAACAGAATGTTTTGTGATTAAATATAACATGTTCCATGCAATGTTATGTCGCAGTAGGCATAATTTTGTAATATAGTAACTAGATCCAAAAAGAGAGCCTTAAATTACTTAGATAGAAACATATTTACAATGTTGAACTTTTGTGTCAGATTCAGATTGTGATAAATTGACTTATAATTTTATTATTAGTTTAAAATATTAACAGAATAGGTTTTCAAATGTATTGCTCAACATTTGCCTCATATTAATAATTAAAGTAATAGACTGCTAAGTGCTTATGTAATAAAAATAACAATTCAGGGTTATTTTGAATACCATGTATTGACAGTTTAACTTGTTTTCATATTCAACCACCTACAGGGATGCCTACATTTCTTTAGGAGGAATAAATATGTTTCCTCCAGATAGGAATATTTCAGGTCATCCTAAGGAAGTCAAACTCTAGCATATGACACAGTTACCTGGTACTTTGGGGACTATCCAACAGAAAACCCAGGTAATTTAGACAAAGATATAGGCTTTTTTTTTAACTTGAAATTATAGGGTCAGCAGAGTAGAAGGTCCTAAAGGCATCGGCTAATTAAGCAATCCTCTGCTGCGCTGGGGCTGTTTAGAGATTTCATTTTAAAAGTAACCCATGGATCAAATAGTGTAGAACTATATAGACACACACACACATATACGCATGCATACACAGACACAGGTAGACGAGTGCATGTAAAGACTGGGGAAAGGAATAAGATCTGGAATCTAGTCACTAACATTGTATTAATGTCAATTACCTCATTTTTATATTATAATGCAGTTACATAAGATGNACACACACACACATATACGCATGCATACACAGACACAGGTAGACGAGTGCATGTAAAGACTGGGGAAAGGAATAAGATCTGGAATCTAGTCACTAACATTGTATTAATGTCAATTACCTCATTTTTATATTATAATGCAGTTACATAAGATGTCACCATTTAAGAGAATGTAGTCAAAGTGTACATGGGACTCTATGCACTGCTTTTGTAACTTTCTGTGAATAGACAGTTATTTTAAAATAAGTTTTGTTGTTGTTTTATGAAGTATCTCCATAGATGCTCAGTGAACTGACATATTACTACATTTTGAATTCTAGATCAGTATCATGGGAAAAGATCTAAATGGAAATTATTAAAACAACAAGGCATTAATTTGCTGTCATTGCCACCACTTTTTGATCCAAAGACCTGGGTTCAATCCCTGGGTTGGGAAGATCAGCTGGAGAGGGAAAGGATACCCACTCCAGTATTCTGGCCTGGAGAATTCCATGGACTATAATTCATGGGGCTGCAAAGAGTCAGACACAACTGAGCGACTTTCACTTTAAAAAGTAAACAACCAAATTTAGGTTAAGATTAGCATCATAATTAGTGGTGTGTTTTTAAATGTTTTAACAACCGGTTCTTGAGTAGGGAGCCCTGGGATTGTAGCATTTGTCATATTCCATAGTGTAACTGTTCCGCCATGGCCAGCTGCAAACTACAAATGTAATAAGTGGCTCACAAATTCCTAAAAATTTAGCAATCAGTTCTCATATGAAAACTGCTTCATCAGGAAGGAGAGTGAGCTCTGAGTGGGTATATATCCTTGGTTCCTTTGACTCTCTGTCCCACAAGAAGGGTAACAGCAGGACAAGGGCCAGAACTGAGCCTCTGTGACTCAAGTTCCCTCTTGTTTAGCTCTAAATCATCTTATAGAACAGCTTCATCTTGCCCAATTCTCTTCTGTCCATTTATTTTATATCTGAACCAGAATTCAGCCAAGATCAGAAGTATCTGATAAGAGAGAGACAAGCTCATCATGGATTATTTACTGGGGCAATTTCTATTTCAATGGTTATCCTACCATATCACATAGCGGAAACATGCCATGGGCTATAACCAATTTGCTTAGCACTGATTTTAAAGAACGAAACACCTTTTTATATTAGTACCCAGTACATTCCAGTAATCACTCTAACAAATGAAGAATGAGAGCTTCTTCAGAGATTTTGTATTCTTGACTGAAAATTCATTTCTCTTCTGTCAGAAAGAATCATGCTTTATGATAAAGCAAGTGTCTTTGTGGGATAGGACAGTAACTGAGCAGTGAGAGAGTCCAAGGATACTTAGCTAGGCAAACCAGATTCTTGTTAGCATTGACAGGTCGTGATTGGTGCCAACATCAACCTAACCATAGCTGGCTAGTCCCATATAAAAAGTTTAATACACATACAGAAGGCTAATAGGCACATGAAAAGGTTCTTGACATTGCATATTATTAGAGAAATGCAATCCAAAACTACAGCGAGGTATTACCTCACATTGGTCATTTTTAAAAATGAATGGCCATTTTTGAAAAGTCTACAAATAACAAATACTAGACAGGATGTAGAACAAAAGGAACTTTCCTATACTGTTAGTGGGAATGTAAGTTGGTACAGCCACTATGGAAAATAGTTTGGAGGTTCCTCAAAAAACTAAAAATAGGTTTGCCATATGATTCAGTAATCCCACTCCTGTGCAAATATCCAGACAAAACTATGGTGCTAAAAGATACATGTTCCCCCCTGTTCATAGCAGCACTGTTTACAATAGCCAAGACATGGAAACAACCTAAATGTCCATAAACAGATAAATAAAAGAAGATATGTTACATACATACAATGGAATATCACTTAGCCATAAAAAAAGAATGAAATAATTCCATTTGCAACTATGTAGATGGACCTAGGATTATCATACTAAGTGAATGTAAGTCAGAAAGAGACAGACAAATACTGTAGATCATTTAACTGTAGAATCTAAAATATGATACAAACGAACTTATAAAACAGAAATAGACTCACAGACATAGAGAACAGACTTGTGGTTTTCAAGGGGTCGGGGAGAGTTGGATTGGGAGTTTAGGAATAGCAGATGCAAAATATACAGAATGATTAAACAAGGTCTTATGGTATAGTGCAGGGAACTGTATTCAGTATCTTTTCATAAACCATAATGGAAAAGAAAAAACTTCAATACAAAATGGACTAACAAAATTCACAAATGATTTGATACCACATTTTAAACAATGAGCTTCTCTGGTGGCTCAAATGGTAGAAAATCCACCCGAAATGCAGGAGACATGGATTTGACTCCTGGGTCAGGAAGAACCCCTGGAGAAGGAAATGGCAACCCACTCCCAGTATTCCTGCCTGGAGAATTCCACGGCTAGAGGAACCAGGCTACAGTCCATGGGGTCACAAAGAGTCAGAAATGACAGAGTGACTAACACTTGAAATAATGACTCTAAATGTTAAGACAGCAAAGTTGAAGGATAACTACCAAAAATCAAATTGATTTTAAATTATTTAGAGGCCTGATTTGCATTTAGTCTTTCCAATAAACATCTGTTTCATTGACTATGTTAAAGCGTTTGACTGTGTGGATCACAACAAACTGGAATTTTATTTTATTGTCTTTTATTTTCTCCTGTTTGTTTAACTTATATGTAGAGTACATCATGCGAATATGCCAGGCTGGATGAAGCACAAGCTGCAGTCAAGATTGCCGGGAGAAATATCAATACCTCAGATATGCAGATGACTCCACCCTTATGACAGAAAGTGAAGAACTAAAGAGCCTCTTGATGAAAGTGAAAGAGGAGAATGAAAAAGCTGCCTTAAAACTCAACATTCAAAAACCGAAGATCATGGCATCTGGTCCCATCACGTCATGGCAAATAGATGGGGAAACAATGGAAACAGTGACAGACTTTATTTTCTTGGACTCCAAAATCACTGCAAATGGTGACTGCAGCCATGAAATTAAAAGATGCTTGCTCCTTGGAAGAAAAGCTATGACAAACCTAGACAGCATATGAAAAAGCAGAGACATTACTTTGCCAACAAAGGTCTGTCTAGTCAAAACGATGGTTTTTCCAGTAGTCATGTATGGATCTCAGAGTTGGACCATAAAGAAGGTTGAGTGCCAAAGAACTGATTATTTGGAAGAATGGATCGTTTGTGGTGTTGGAGAAAACTCTGAGTCCCTTGGACAGAAAGGAGATCAAACCAGTCAATCCTAAAGGAAATCAATCCTGAATATTCATTAGGACTAATACTGAAGCTGAAGCTGTAATACTTTGGCCTCCTGATGCAAAGAGCCAACTCATTAGAAAAGACCCTCATGCTAGGAAAGATGGGGGTGACAGAGGATGAGATGGTCAGATGGCCTCACCACCTCAATGGACATGAGTTTGAGCAGGCTCCAGAGATGGTGATGGACAGGGAAGTCTGGCATGCTGCAGTCCATGGGGTTGCAAAGAGTCAGATATGACTGAGCAATTGAATTACAAAGTTGAGTAGATGTCAAGGAAACTATGCTGGGTGAAAAAAAAGTCAAATCCCAAAAGTTATATACAGTATGATTCCATTGATATAACATTCTTAAATNCAGTCCATGGGGTTGCAAAGAGTCAGATATGACTGAGCAATTGAATTACAAAGTTGAGTAGATGTCAAGGAAACTATGCTGGGTGAAAAAAAAGTCAAATCCCAAAAGTTATATACAGTATGATTCCATTGATATAACATTCTTAAATGACAAAATCATAGAGATGGAAAACAGGTTAGTGATTCCCAGAAGTTAGAGATAAGAGGAGGAGGGGGAGGAGGTAGGTGTTATCATAAAAAAGGCAGCGCAAATGCAAGGAATGTTGTGGGAATGGAACTGCTTTGTGTCTTAACTATGGTGTGATAATGCAAATCTCACTTGTGTTGAAACTGCATAGAACTAACACAAACACACACATATACACAAATGAATGCACATAAACCTGGATAAATCTGAATAAGATGGTGGGCTGTATTAAAGTCAGTTTCCTGGTTGTGATGTTTTCCTATAGCCATGTAACACATTACCACTGGGGAAATCTGGGTAAAATTACATGGAATATTATATTATTTCATACTGTTGCAGTTGAATCAACAGTTATCTTAAAACAAAATTTAGTGAAAACACGTTTTCCAATGAACATAAAACAGCACCCTATTTATTTAGAATTTTAAAATTTTTTCTCAGACATGTGATATATTTTTTTATGTGAAGGTTAGATTGCTAGGTGGCTGAGGTTTTAACAATACTGTAAATGATACCATTTTAAAATATTTATTTTCTAATTGTTCACTGCAAGCATATACAACTGATTTTGTTGTCTATTTGTATATTCAGTAATCTTGCTAAATTTGTTTAATTATAATGGTTTATTTTTACATTATTTTATATCTTCAATAAGCATAATTATATCTGTGAATTATGATAATTCTATTTTTTTCTTTAAAAGCTTATAAGTTTTTCTTTCCTTTTTAAATTTTTTCAGTTTTATTGGGATATAATTAACATATATCATTCTATAAGTTTAAGGTGTGAAATATAGTGGTTTGACTAACATTTATTCTGAACTGATTACTAGAATAGATTCAGTTAGCACCTATTGTATGCTAACTCACATAGATACAAGAAAAGAATTTTCTTCATATGAGAACTCTTAGGATTTATTCTAACATTTTCATATGTATCATATAGTACTGTTACCTATAGTTATCATATTATACATCTCTAGTACTGTTTGTCTTATAACTAGAAGTAAGTAAATTTTGACCTCCTTCCAATTCCACATCCTCACCCTTCCACCCCCACAGCAATCATAATCTTATGTCTTTTTCTATGCATTTGGTGTCTGGTTTAGAGTCCACATATAAGTGAGACCATATAGTATTTTTCACTGTCTGACATATTTCACTTAGCATAATACCCTCAAAGTCCATTCATGTTTTCACAAATGGCAAGATTTTCTCATTTTTTACAGCTAAGTAATATTTCATTTTATGTATATGTATACCATAACTTTCTTTAGTCCTTTTCTTGATTTATTGTACTAGCTAAGATCTCCAGTAAAATACTGATTAGAAATTGTATTAGGACATATCCTTGCCTTGTTCATAAACCCATGAGAACATGCTTATATTTTACGACTTCATGTTAGCTATAAGTTTTATCAAATGTTTTTGTTCATCTTTTTATACTACAATATTATTTTTCTCATTATTTTGCTAGTGTAAGTGTTTCATAAGTGTCATATTCTACTCTTTCTGTTTTTTTTTCTCAACGCAGCTCAGTTTGCATATTTCTTGATGACTAGTTTTTTAATTTGCTAAGCCTATCTTCTGCTGTATCCAGTCAACTCTTAAACCAATCCAATAAGTTCTTAGTTTCACAAATTACTTTTTCAGTTTTAATATACAGTTAGTTTTTTCAGTTAGACTTAAATTCTCTTTCAAAATTCTCCAAATTTTTACCGATTCTGTTCATGTTTTTCTCTATCTTCTTTAACGTATATTTAATAGTTANGGCCCACTTGACTTCACATTCCAGGATGTCCGGCTCTAGGTGAGTGATCACACCATCATGATTATCTTGGTCATGAAGATCTTTTTTGTATAGTTATTCTGTGTATTCTTGCCACCTCTTCTTAATATCTTCTGCTTCTATTAGGTCCCTACCATTTCTGTCCTTTATTGAGCCCATCTTTGCATGAAATGTTCCCTTGGTATCTCTCATTTTCTTGAAGAGATCTCTAGTGTTTCCCATTCGGTTATTTTCCTCTATTTCTTTGCATTGATCGCTGAGGAAGGCTTTCTTATCTCTCCTTGCTATTCTTTGGAACTTCATTCAGATGCTTATATCTTTCCTTTTCTCCTTTGCTTTTCACTTCTATTCTTTTCACAGCTATTTGTTAGGCCTCCCCAGACAGCCATTTTGCTTTTTTGCATTTCTTTTCCATGGGGATGGTCTTGATCCCTGTCTCCTGTACAATGTCACAAACCTCCATCCATAGTTCATCAGGCACTCTATCTATCAGATCTTAGAACTAAGCAAATTTTACACAGAGAAAATCGGACAAATACTGGGGATTTTTTAGATTCTAGTTCGTAATGCCAGTCCACATAAAAATACTTGCTGGTTTTTCTTCCTTCCAATAAAGCATCTATGCCTATGGCAAGCTCAATCCTCAGCCTGTCCCAAGACCTGGCAGATGCCCCTAGGCATGCATATCTCAGCACATCAAAAAAAGAGCTCTTCAAACAACCCAACTTAAAAAATGGGCAAAAGACTTGAATACACATTTCTTCAATACACACACAAATGGCCAACAAGCACATGAAACGATTCTCAATATCATTAGTCATTGGTGGTTTAGTCACTAAGTTGTGTCCAACCCTTGCAATCCCATGGACTGTAACCCGCCAGGCTCCTTTGTCCATGGGATTCTCCCNACACAAATGGCCAACAAGCACATGAAACGATTCTCAATATCATTAGTCATTGGTGGTTTAGTCACTAAGTTGTGTCCAACCCTTGCAATCCCATGGACTGTAACCCGCCAGGCTCCTTTGTCCATGGGATTCTCCCGGCAAGAGTACTGGAGTGGGTTGCCATTTCCTTCTTCAGAGGATCTTCCTGACCAAGAAATTTAACCTAGGTCTCCTGCATTGCAGGCAGATTCTTTACCAATTGAGCTACAAGGGAAGCTCCATCATTAGTCATTAGAGACATGCAAGTCTAAACCACAAGAAGATATCACCTTGTACCTGTTGTGAAAGTTGCTCATTCATGTCATACTCTTTGAGACCCCATGGACTATATAGTCCATGGAATTCTCCAGGCCAGAACACTGGAGTGGGTTCAGTTCAGCTGCTCAGTCTTGTCCAACTCTTTGCGACCCCATGGACTACAGCACGCCAGGCCTCCCTATCCATCACCAACTCCCAGAGTTTACTCAAACTCATCTCCATTGAGTTGGTAATGCCATCCAACCATCTC
>SJYV01041623.1:0-14481 GCA_006410875.1 Neotragus pygmaeus
AAAAAAAAAAAGGAAAATGAGAGGATTTTGATTTTTTGAATAATAACTAATAGATTTAGCGCTTGTTGTATGCCATATAGCATTCGTAGCACTTTCCTGGAATTCCCTTGCGGTCTGGTGGTTAGGACTCAACGCTTTCACTGCTGAGGGCTCAGACTCAGTCCCTGAGCCCTAATCAGGGAATTAGGATCCCTCAGACTGTGTGGGGAGGCCAAAAAAAAAGAAGTGCTTTTCATGTATTTTGCTGTTTAGTCACTAAGTCTTGTGACTCTTTGCAACTCCATGGATTGTAGCTTGCCAGGCTTCTGTGTCCATGGGATTTACCAGGTGAGAATACTGGAGTGGGTCACCATTTCCTTCTCCAGGGAATCTTCCCGATCCAGGGATCAAACCCAAGTCTCCTGTGTCTTCCTGCATTGTAGGCGGATTCTTTACCTTGAAATCATTTATTCCTCTCAACAGTTCTGAGTTTTATTATCAGGATGAGAGAACCTAGTTTAAGCAACTTGCCCAGATCGCACAGTTAGGAAGTTGCAAGGCTTGGGATCTGAACTTGAGAAGGACTGCCAGAGTCCCAGCTCCAGACCCCAACCCTGGGGCTTTACTCCTTGTCAGATCTTCCCCCTCTCTATACTCATGCAGCTATGCTTCTGGGAAGCCCAGTGCCAGGATTGGAGGTGCAAGTGGGAGAGAGACACTTACAGTGCAGACCAAAGGGGAGACCCCGGGGCGGTGGGAATGTAGAAAGCGGGGTCCACACCCAGCCTGGGGGCATCAGGAGAGAGTCCATCGCAGAGTGGCATCTGTAGGATGCATGCAGGGCAGGGTGTCTATAGGATGCGTGCAGGGCAGGGTTTCTCACCCACAGCGCTGTGGACATTTGGAACCAGACAATTCTTTGCTGTGAGTGATCGTTCCGTGCATCAGAGGATGTTTAGCCACAGCCTGGCTTCCACCCACTGCATCCCAGTAGCTCTGCCTGCTCCATTTGGACAGCCCCTGAAGTCTCGAGATATTGCCAGATGCCCTCTAGGGGGCAGCATCACCCCTGGCTGAGAACCACTGGACTAGTGGATGGAATGGTGGAGGAAGGGAACAGGCGAATGGGAGCAGCGCGTGCAAAGGCGCGGTGGCTAAATAGAGCATGGCACTTAGGAACTGAGAAGTGCAATGGTGTGTCTGGTGCACGGAGCACCCGTGGGGGACAGAAGAGAGGCAGGGTCGGGGAACACAGCACGCAGGCCCCTTCCAGGAGTTTGGACTCAATCTTGGGGGTGACAGAGCGCTATGGAAGTGCCTGGAGGAAGTCAGTGGAGGCATCTGTTTGCAAGGGGAGGAAGAACAGAGTTCCCCAGAAGGCAAGCAATTGACCAGGATCACACTGGGGAAGGTGGTGTGGGAGGGCCCTTGCTCAGACCCTGGGGCTCCTGCTCGGTGGGCACCAGGGGGCACACCCTGTCTTCTCTCTGCACAGCAACAAGATGACCTTGGGGCAGCTTTCCAGACGTGGATGGACACGAGTGGGGCACTGAGAGCAGAGGTACCACCCGGGCCTGCCCACGTGGGGTCCCTTCCATGGGGGGTGCAGAGACGATGGCCCACGCGGGGTCCCTTCCATGGGGGTGCAGAGACGATGGCCCACGTGGGGTCCCTCCCATGGGGGGTGCAGAGACGATGGCCCACGCGGGGTGCCTTCCATGGGGGGTGCAGAGACGATGACCCACGCGGGGTCCCTCCCATGGAGGGGTGCAGAGACGATGGCCCACGTGGGGCCCCTTCCATGGAGGGATGCAAAGACGATGGACCATGTGGGGCCCCTTCCATGGGGGGTACAGAGATGGCCCACCTGGGGTCCCTCCCATGGGGGGTGCAGAGACGATGGCCCACGTGGGGTCAGTGCCCTCCACGTGACCCGCACTGGGCAATTCACAGCCAGCAAGTGACCCGGAGCAGGGCTGAGCCCTTTTGCTCTCCTCCTGAGTCAGGTAGAGGTGTCAGAAGCAGCTTCTTGGTCCAGTCCCAGAATCCACCAGGGGCAGGAAACTTGTCCACAGGCTCTGCTAAGACCCTGGCCAGTGGTCCCCTCAACACCAGGATACCAGGCTGAACAGGGCCCTGGGTGTCCTCTGGTCAAGCCCTGTCAAGAGTGTCCTTTGCTGAGTTGCTTTCCCCCCATGATGGGGAACTCACTACCTCCCAGCTCCGATCGTCAGATTTTTCCATTTGTGCCCTGAGCGCTCTCTCCAGGCTCACAGCCAGGGGGAGGGCAGGTGGAAAAGCTTGTTATTTTCCTTCCATTCTGGGGAGTGGGGGACGGGGTAGCCAGTGGAAAGTAAGTCCTCCGCCAACTCCTTCCTGAGGGACTTGGGACCCCTTCCTTGACTCCTTGCTCACAGGACCCGCCTGTTCTGCAGCAGAAGCCAGGCTGGCTGTCCACATCTCTCAAGCCCCCAGGCCCTCTGGGTCGATCTGCCCCTGGCCACCGCTGGCCCCGTTTCTTTATTTGTTACGTGGAGGGAGACCCAGGCATAGCCCCTGCAGGGAGCTCAGATGTCTCCTCAGTGGCAAGAACTTGGGGCATTGGAGGCTCAGAGCTCCGGCCGGACAAGGACCTCAAGGGCCCGACGGCCACCCTCTTTTCTCACAACAGGGTTACAGCCATCCGGACCGGCTGGTGCTGGACCAGGGAGGGGAGATCTTTAAAACCTTACACTACCTCAGCAACCTCATCCAGAGCATTAAGACACCCCTGGGCACCAAAGAGAATCCCGCCCGGGTCTGCCGGGACCTCATGGACTGTGAGCAGAAGATGGTGGATGGTACGAGGGCCGGTGGGGTCTGTCTCAAGAGAGGGATTTCCGGCCCCAGGTGTGGGGCAGGGCAGGGCAGGGGACTCCAGGAGGAGCCAAAAGAGATGGTTAACAGCTCTAAGACAGAGCAATTAGCCATTAAGTTCTCCGCTCCCCTGGGCCGAGCGTTTGTCCTTGGGGAGGCGGTCACCGAGCCCCGCAGGTGCCGGGCACTGGGCCTCTGGGGCATGGGGGTATGGTGGGAAACACAGAGAATGGGTCCCGCCCTCCCAGAGTTGAACCCACAAGCCAGATCCACAAGCTGGGCTGGGGATGACCGTTTCACTGCGTGGGCCAAGAGCTTTGGCAGAAAAAGGCCCCAGGGCCAGGAGGGCCCCCATCATAGCTCCCCTGGAGGGCCAGGATTCCCAGTTTCTGTCCTCCGCACCTCATCCAACTCTCCTCTCTCTCTGTGAGCTGTGTGGTGCCTTGGAAGGACCACAGTTTTAGAGGCAGACAGACCTGAGTTCAAATGCCCGCCCTGCCTCTGACCTGCTCCGTGAGCTGGGTGAGCCACCCTCCTCTCGCTGCATGAGAAGGCTGTCCCACTCTATCAGCTGTGGGGCCTTTGGCTCCTTGGAAACCCAAAAGGGGAAGCCAGGTGCCAGCAGAGCTGCCTGGTTGATGGGATAGAAGCCCTGACTCCCACCAAGTTCTGGGAGGATCAGAGCCTTGGCAGCAATACCTTTCAGTTAAACAATCCCTAAATCCCTCGGGCAAGTGGCTCAGCCTCTCTCAACATGTTGTCCTTTCTGGAAAATGATACTTAACAGTGGCGACAGGGGGATACTTCCCATGTGGCCCCTCTGGAGACCCTGCCAGCTCTGAGCTCTGCCCAGAGAGTTTCCTTCCATCACTATAGCTCACAGAATCCCTTTTCTGCTCCACCTCCTTGACTTCACATCCAGCTGGGACTCAGCGGGTGACCAGCTGTCAGATTCACCTATAGAACCAAGCCTGGGGTTCCTCCCCACATAGGTATACCGCCCCGCATCCCATGTTGCTTATAGGTACCTACTGGGTGGATCCGAACCTTGGCTGCTCATCCGACACCATCGAAGTCTCCTGCAACTTCACACATGGTGGACAGACGTGTCTCAAGCCCATCACGGCCTCCAAGGTATCCATCTGCTCCCCAGTTCTCACTGGCTTGCCCTCTCTACACCCCTTGCCCCCTACCCTGGATCACAGTCCATCCAGGCTTGTGACTGAGCCTTAACTATCTTGCTACATGACCTCAGGAAAGTCATCTCCTCTTTCTGAACCCCAGTTCCTCATCTCTGCATTTGGTTTCCAAATCCTTTTGTGTTGGGTGATGCTGACGGTTCAAATAGAACTTTCTGCCTAATGTCTAAGACACAGCAGTTAGCCACGCTGGTTTGGCTTGGACAGCTATGACCATAAGCACAAAACAAGTCAGCGAGATGGTCCCCTGGGGCACGTGTTCCCGGGGTTGCATATGCAAATATGCAGCTCATGTTTGGTGCCCATGTGCCCGCGATGGTTTCTGGGTTGAGAATTTTAGGTGGCCCAGGGCAACTCCCAACAAACCACAGTGTGCAGCAGCGGGTGGGACGTAACCATGCCCCTGGCTAGGAGGCCCCTCGCTGGATGGTGGGTCTGTAGTTGCAGCAAGTCCTCCATATGAGATAATTCATGCTGCAGAGAAAAGGGCTTATCTGGCTGCAGGGAAGGTGGGACTCCGGAGCCCCCAAGGGGAAGCTCCGGAAAGTACCTTGTCCTGACCATGGCAGACCCAGAGTCTGAACATCCGTAGCCCAGTCAGCTGGGTAACAAATCTTGGCTGGGTCCCCACCATGGGCTAGGCACTGAGCCAGGTGCTGGGTTCAACAGGAAATGTGGCAGCCTCCACAAGCAGAGCTCACAGTCCAACAGGCCCTTTCCCCTCTGACACAGAGGGTCAGCGGCTTTGTGGCAAACCCACCTGGCAGATGGGTGAGTCTGGCACTGGGTTGGTAATGGATGTGCCCATCTGAGTCGCTATCCCCATGAGGAACAATGAACCACTGTCCTGGGCTGGTCTCAGCCTAATGATAACCAGTGTTGTGGCTGGAGCAGCCTGTCTGACTTTTATTAAGGTTGCCAAATGCCCTCCAGCAATAACCACCCGGAAATAGGAAAAAAAAATGTAGAAAGATTATTACTTACAGGACCTGGAAATTACAGGATACCTGGGGCCGACAGGGAGGTCTCTGGTAGAGAGAGAAAGAGACAGTGCATCTCCTTGTATTGGAGGAGGAGGAGGCTAGGATTTCATAGGTTCACTCTGTGCTGGTGAATTTAAAACCTAAGGGTGAGAATTTAAAGCAGGAGAAGAGAAAAATAAGTGGTCCAAATAGTTGTCAAAATCAACCAGAGCTCTAACACAAAGGAGCTGCAGCGCTGGGAGATGGCCCAGCCCTTCCAGGGTTGGTCTGTGGGGCTGGCAATGTGTTTATTGGAGATAACCTTTGAAGTGTATGCCTCAGCAATCAGAGCATAACTCAGGCACTTGCATCACACAAAAAAGGAGACAACACAACTATCAGGGCTTATACTACCATCTGCCCTGTGACGCCCTGTGATGTGAGGCATCAACGTCAATGGTGAGGACATGAACCCCCTGGGTAGCTGATATGTTAAAAGTCAGGGGTAAGGTACCTTGAAACCCAGAAAATACACATCTGAACAGGATCACAGTAGAAAATCCTATAATTATTATAGAGGCAATAGTCTGAAATTCAGTTGGGAGCCATTATCCCAAACTTGAAGGATCCCATAATGAAACTAAGTCAGTGATCTGAGGGGTCCCAGAATCTGTTCCAAGATTTGTGTAACATTGTGAAGCATTTCTACATCTTGGGCACTGTGTGTAAGTGGGTCAGTCTGAATCCATCCTGAGTAGGGAGCTTGTTTCATATCTCATCTAAGCAGTCTCTTGGTCCTGAGAGTAGGTCAGTTCAGTAAAACAGTAGTATTTCATTTCAGGAGGCAGTGATACCCAAATAAGGTACAGTACAGGTAATCAGGTATTTCATAAGTCATCTGTATGGAAACAAAAAAAAGTCAAGAACTCCCTGGCAGTCCAGTGGTTAGGACTTGGCGTTTTCAGTGCCATGATCCTGGGTTCAATCCCTGGTTGAGACACTAAGATCCCACAAGAGGCATGATGTGGCCAAAACAAACAAAAAAAAAGAAAAGCCAATGACTGGAGAAGATTATAATCCCAGTTTTTGAGTTCTAAAGGTGCTAGTCAAGAAGATTTCTAGATGCTGGGCTCCAAACATCTTCAGATGGAGTGAGGGCAGACAGAGGCAGTCTGATAGGTTTCCTTGGGGTTGCAGTTTGAATGTACCTGGTGATCTTTCTGAGTGGCCCACGTGGCAACGGGCATGAAGATTGTCCACACAAGAACAGTTGTGATGTTCTCTCTGTAGTTTATATCGTGTTAGCCCAGGGTAGCTTGCATGACTTTGGGAAGAGTGCAATCTTCATTTTCAATAGAAAATGAAATCAGAAGGGCGGGAGAAAAACTGGAAACATTAGTTTGGAGAGTTGTAGCTAGATATTGGAGGAGCCAGGAAGAATTCAGCATCCTGTCGAATTTACAGGTAGAAAACAAGGTCTCAGATGATTAACAGAACTAGAAGCCAATGTCCACAACCGTGTGTCATAGTTTCTATTGAGACAATTTTTCTCTGCACAGTCATCCCCATTTCTATTAAAGAGAGCCATAGAAAGACTAATTTGTTTGCAAATTAAGTCGTTTCAACAAATGTGGTTATTTACACAAGTGCAGCTAGAAAAGTGATTGACAGCATGCGCTCTTTGCTGCTTTGCTGAAACCTTTCATAAGGAGTCTCAGATTGAACTTTAGAAGCTTCTTCAGGGCAAGAAACCAAGATCTGACCATCAGACTTTGCCTAGAATACCTGTAAATTTGGGTAAATTCCTCTCTTCTCAAAATGCCCCAAATATCTTCTGATTCCTATAGCTGCCAGGAAGTAGCCTTCCTTACTCACCTGATAAGACTGCTGGGAACCCTGTAGTCAAGGTAGCAGACCAATTTTTCCAAGGGTCTTTATTGGCTCCATGAAGTCAACCTTAGTCCCTTAAGCGATCTGTCACATCAGAGTCTATGCTACTAAGTTGCTTCAGTCGTGCCCGACTCTTAGCGACCCCGTGGACTGCAGCCTACCAGGCTCCCCCATGGGATTTTCCAGGCAAGAGTACTGGAGTGGGTTGCCATTGCCTTCTCCGATCAGAGTCTATATATATATATATGACAACCCAGTCAAAGCCTTGTTGATAACCAGTATTTCCGATCATGTTGTGGTACAAGAACAGAGTCTTACTGAGCTTATGCAAATGGCTATATTGCCATGAGAATAAAAATACTCATAGTGCGAATTCTAGAAGGATCAGGTAGGGAGAAGCAGCAATTATTTCATCTTTGTTCACAAAGTTGTACTTCCCCAAATTGNAGAACAGAGTCTTACTGAGCTTATGCAAATGGCTATATTGCCATGAGAATAAAAATACTCATAGTGCGAATTCTAGAAGGATCAGGTAGGGAGAAGCAGCAATTATTTCATCTTTGTTCACAAAGTTGTACTTCCCCAAATTGCTGTAAGTCATTGTTAGCTTTAGAGAACAATTTTCCTTAAATGGGGAAACAAAGATTAATAACTGCCGAACAAAAGTCATAAAAAATTACAATCACCCTCATCAGTTCATTCAGTCCTATGCAATTGATCACTGATCTTGATCTTTTGTTAGCAGTTTCATAAATCTGGTTTTTCCTTAGAGTTCTGTAAATCCTTGCCCATTCAGTGGTATGATTTAAAAGTTATCAAAAATCTGTACTTGTCAGACTCCTGTCCATGAATCTGAAGATGGAGCATTTTTGCAAAGGCATCAGAGTAAAGCAACAATTATAAATAACAGAAGAAATGACATTTTTGATGCCCACGGTTAAAGATCTGATGAGAGTTCATTATGATGAAGTTGACAAGGGAAATTTTATTTATGTGACATACAACATTTTAGGATAACTGGAGTTATGATGGATAACATTACATATCAGAATTTTAGGAATTTCATATGATTTCTTGAATATTATATTAACAAAATATATCCATTTGAGAATATCCATAAAGAAGACGTAGCATTATTTCCTACTTGACAATATTTCCCATGTGATTTAACATGTCAAATAAGCCTAATTAGTTTAGTGTCTCTCTTTTTATTAGGAAAGAGAAGGATATTTTGAGATGTTCCAAGGATCCTCTGGAAAACCCCAAAGTTACTTCCAGATCAAAAAGACTTCATTTAGAATTTGACTTGGAGAAGTTTGTCAAAAATATCAAAGATTTTCAACACTTGATTACAAAGAACCACAGATTAGTATTTCTAAAAATGCTTAATTATCTACTTAGCTGAAGTGACAAAGAAAAGCAAACACAGAAGGTTCCATAATTGTGAGCAAAAGTTAGCTGTTTTGGTATTGAGAAGACTGTTTTCTAGGTAATTAAAGATCTAATTAAGACAACATGAAGCTCAGGAGATTATTCTGATAAAACACATATTCTTTGCTTTCTAGCCAGATTACTTAAAAAGTAAAGAATAACTTTTCATACTTTTAACAGGAGCAGATCAATACTCCAAGAAAACGCATCCTTTTAGCAAATGAAAGAAAATTACATAAGAACATTATTGATATTAGTTTTTTTTTTTAAAGCCTCTTATAATAACAATCCAATTTTAGCCAACTTGACCACATAAAACAATTCTTTTTCTCTCTTCTAACAGTATGATTGAACTATCTATAAAATCTTCATTAGACAGTAGACAAAGTCAGCCATCATCCCAAGCTAACTTTTTTTGTCATAAAAATATCATGGATTTATTTGGCTAGTAAACACTGGAAAAGTTGTCTGTCTGCAGTATATTTAATGCTGTTAACTCTGAAGACATACCTATTTTAATTAAAACAAATGTAGGCTACCTTTTATTTACCAAAGGTTATCCCAGATCACATGAACTTGAAAAACATTTGGATTAGTTTCTGTATTTCTAAATGTCTGGAGCAACTAATTCATAAGTGCTTATTTTTAAGCCACTTAAAAAGAGCTGTTTTACACACCAACTTTGGCTATACCATTCAGAGATAGAAAAAAAATCACATATTCATCCAGAGATTACAAAAACACACAGACCCTGAGGCCCTATAGCTTCCTTTCCAAAACTTTAGCCATGAATCAGGTACAATATAAAACTCACTTTTTTATAAATAACATTTGGCTCCAAATTGTGTCTGGCAGACAGAACAAGTTAAAGTTACGTGCTTCAGCACCTAATGCTTTCTACCAATATTTGTGGAGATGACTTATGATCTGTATTTGTTCCTGACGAGTAATCTTAAGGAGGCTGTGCACTCGAGTTTGAGTAAGAGAGCTTTCATAGCAGTTTGTATTTTGAAAGGTCCCTTTCTCTGTTTTTTTTTTTTGTTTTTTTTCCTTCATCCTCAGGCATTGTAGGCAGAGTTTCAGTTACCTCCTGGGGTGTTTCCATTTCACAGATTTAATCTTCAAGGGACAGAGAAAGAATGTAAATTTTCTTCTAGGAGTTTTAGTCCCTTTTGTACGGTTTTGGCAGTTCCAATAAAATGTGGTGGTACTGCCCTGTAATTAGGGTAGTGCTCTATTAAAATAATTCCCTGGGTCAAATGGGGCCTCCTTGGAGCTGAAAATGAAGAGGGGGTCATCTGGATGACCACAGCTGTGGAAATGGTAAATCCACTAGATCAGGCCAATTTTGTGCAGCAGGAGATGGGCCTCATCTTAATGTTTTCCATTCACTGTAAGCCTTAGCAGTGATCACTGTGATGGAAAGATGCAACCATGCCAAGAGTAAACATCCAGAAGAGGAGGGGCCCTGGTGGAGTATCAGTGGTCTAGGGTCCTTTGTCTTCCCAGCCTCCCTTTTTCTTATCCAAGATGGCTAGATAACCCTTTTCAGCTTTTCCCTTAAGGGATGCATTATAGGGTGTGTTTCTTAGTTCTGCCTTGTTCAAGGGAAAGCCCAGGGAGCTGAAGATCTTGGAGGAAATGAGAGTATAGTCCAGATGGATCTTTAAGAAAAAGTATGAATTTTAGGGTCTTTAGAGATATTGGCCAGTTGATACATTTTGGCAGCCTTGAATAACAACAACTGAGGGCCTATAACAAACAAATCAATCCTCCCAAATAGCCAATTAGCTCCTTTCTTTCCTTCCTGCTGCATAAAGAAAAATTTGAATTTCATTTAAGGCATAGTTTTTCATCTCAGTTTCTACTTCTTGATTTTCTCCTATTCTCTTAATCCAAAGCGGGTTACAGGAAAAGTTTGGATGGCACTGCTGTGAGTCGTCTGCACAGCTGGCCACTTTCCTTCCCAGGGTGTTCCAAGAGACCTCTTCGGGATTGAGGTCTGCGTCCACTCACATGATGTGTGCAGGGTCTTTGGGAAAAGCCCCCAAGCCCCTGGAGTGTGATATCAGAGACTTGGCATGTTGGTATGCCCCCCAGGATGCTTCCATGGGGTTTTGCATTTATCAAGAAACCCCCTCAGGGTTCTCAGGAGATGCTGACCTCAGATGTTTAGGATGTTTATATTTGTCCATTAATTCTTTTAGTAACATCACACCAGGGATAGGAGCCACAATGCCCCACTGGGCCAGGGATGAAGAATGACAGCGATGAGTGAAGCTTGGACCACGGAGACCACAGATCTCTGTTACGTCTTCCGTCAGGTGGTCCACTGGCTTCCAGTTGCAAGGCTGTTTCACTTTTTTGGCACAACGACCAGTTCCATGGTTGTAGGTGGAGATCTCCTATCCTCCCCATGTACAGGAATATTTCTCTCATGCCTTTATCCCAGAACCTCTCCTTGGAAAGTGACATAGCCTTGTGATCCAATTCACTGCCCTTAACTCTGCCCTTGAGGCGTGGAGGACCTTCTGTTGTTGTTTATAGTCGCTAACTTGTGTCTGACTTTTTCCACCCCATGGACAGTAGCCCTCCAGGTTCCTCTGTCCATGGGATTTCCCAGGCAAGAATACAGGGGTGGGTCGCCATTTCCTTCTCCAGGGGATCTTCCCAAGCCAGGGAGCTAACCCACCCAGAGGACCTTCATACACATTAATTGTCAATTAAGGCCTTTATTGGACCATAAAGAAAGCTGAGTGTCGAAGAATTGATGCTTTTGTCTTGTGGTGCTGGAGAAGACTCTTGAGAGTCCCTTGGACCACGAGGGGATCAAACCAATCAATCCTAAAGGAAATCAACCCTGAATATTTATTGGAAGGACTGATGCTGAAGCTGAAGCTCTAATACTTTGACTACCTGATGCGAAGAGCTGACATGTTAGAAAAGACCCTGATTCTGGGAAAGACTGAAGGCAGGAGTAGAAGGGGATGATAGAGGATGAAATGATTGGATGGCATCACTGACTCAATGGACATGCGTTTGAGCAGGCTTCGGGAGATGGTGAAGGACAGGGAAGCCTGGTGTGCTTCAGTCCATGGGGTCGCAAAGAGTCAGACACCACTGAGCAACTAAACAACAGGCCTTTATAATCAGTGGTCTCAGTGGCTAGTAAGAGCCTATGGCCTTGATCACACTGCTCTGGGAAGACTGTTGGATTATCAAGGCAGGCGTGACCTTTGGAGTTGGATCTCTCCGGTGGCTCGGCAGTAAAGAATCTGCCTGCAATGCAGAAGATGCAGCAGGAGCTGCAGATTCGAGTCCTGGGTCGGAAAGAGCCACTGAAGAAGGAAATGGCAATCCATTCCAGTATTCTTCCCTGGAAAATCCCATGGCCTGGGGAGCCTAGTGGGCTATATATAGTCCATGGGGTTGCAGAAGAATCGGACACAGATTGGTGACTAAACAACAACCGTCACAGCAATGTGCAAAAGCACACCGCAGTGAGACAGAGTCCTTTCCCCGATGCAGACACCCACCTGAATTAGGTGGTTTGTGAGCAAGCTGCAGGTCAAGGGCCTCCTCACCATGGATAGCAAGGGAGATTGTGCAGTCCTGCCTGTATGCCAATTGTTATGTACCTGTCAGTCTATCAATAACAATTTCATGGTCAGACCAGCCTTCGTGGTTCTTATGATTTCAAGATGACCTTCAGCAATAACTATCAGGAAACCTTGAAAAAAGTAAAGGTTTATTACTTACAGGACCTGGAATTTACATAGCCCACCTAGAGCCACACACTGGGGTCATGGGTAGAAAGAGAGAGATGGTGCATGGGCCTGGGGTTCTGCTTTTATTGAGGTGGGGGTGCACTAAGGTTTCGTAAGCTCAGTCTTCATTGGTGAACTTAAAATATAAGGGCCAGAATTTAAAGCATGGAGAGAGAAAAAAGAAGTAGCCCAAGTGGTCGGTTATTGAAATCAATCCAGAGCTCAAAAACAAAGGGGCCTCAGTACTGGAGGTGGCCTGGCTCTTTATCTAGTCCTGTGACTGGCAGGGTATTTATAGGAAGTAGTCTGCCTTTGAAGTGGATGCCTCTTTGAAGTGGATGTCTCAGCAATCAAAGCTTAAGTCAGGCACTCGCATCACACAAAAAAAGGAAAACCCAACTGTCACGACTTACAGTCCATTTAAGCCCCAAATCCTGCCCTTTCGTTTGCTGTCAGGCCTGTCTTTTCCAGCATCATGCACCCCACCCTACCTGGAGCTTGGGACTTAGAAATGTGGTGAAGCCACTTCTCATTTCCTTTGCCCTCTGAGAGCCTCTCAATCCTGGGCAAGATTCTCTCCCTCTCTGAGCCTCTGTATCCCAGCTCAGCCCCGGAGACAGTACATCAGGACCCTTGCGGCTCTGGCTGGAGTCAGGCAGACCTGGTTCTTTCTCTTCCTTACTCCTTGGCTGTGGGACTAACTCACACCCACTTCAGTATTTCTGTCTTTCAAGTGAGCAGCACCTCTGGGACCGTGGCTGGGAATTGCTTCCCAGGAAAGGGCTTGTGCCTGGACCTTCCAAGGGAAGGTGAGGAATTCAGAAAGCGGTGGGCCTCCAAGTCCAACCCTGCCTGACTGCTATGTCTCCTCCCCAGGTGGAGTTTGCCATCAGCCGGGTCCAGATGAATTTTCTGCATCTGCTAAGCTCTGAGGTGACACAGCAGATCACCATCCACTGCCTCAACATGACCGTGTGGCAGGAGGGCCCCGGGCAGACCCCAGCTAAGCAGGCTGTGCGCTTCCGGGCCTGGAACGGGCAGATCTTTGAGGCCGGGGGTCAGTTCAGTCCAGAAGTGACCATGGATGGCTGCAAGGTAACTCTTGGGGCCCTTCACAGGCCCCTCAGGCACAGACAGGTGTAAAAAAATGTTCTTCTATATAACAATTTCACACTATACTATATTAGTATAACATATACCATACTATAATTTATACTATACTATAATATATATTAGCATAATTTTATACTATACTATATATATATTAGTATGCATATAATTTTTATCTTTGTGTCATAATTTTTTATAACAGTTTTATAAAATGCTTTCATCCTCTTTCCTCCCTGGGAAACTTTCAAGGGAAGGTCTGGGCTGGTAGATTGGTACTTATTTGCAAGGCTACTTAAAGAAGGATATATTTCTACTCTTCTCTCCGCCCCCTGCCCTCCAGTTAATTTCTTTCTCTTAACCTGCTCGTTTTCCAAGGCTTAAAACAGGCTGGGTTGCAATTGAAGAGGGAGACAGAAAGTCATCCAAAAAACCAGTCTCACAATATTAAACAAAACCAGTAATGCGCAGTGTTACTGAGGATGTGGGGAAACCCAACACTCTCACACAAGGCTATTTGGAAAAATTAAAAATAAATTGGTAGAGGTTTTCAGGGTGGCAGGTACATATATATCTCCAATATATATCCAGAGCCTTCCAAAGGTACCTATCCTTTGATCCAGCAAATCTACTGATACTTCTGGAATTTGTTCTAAGGTCACCATGTGCACAAGTTTAGCTACAATGATATTCATGACAGTTTTACGTATGGGAATCAAAACAGTGGAAGCAATCTAAGTGGATACAAACAGGTCATTGTGACAGTGAAATGCCATGTGGACATTAAAANGTACTTCAGCCCAATTAGCTGAGCTCATAGCCCTGACTCGAGCTTTAGAGCTGGGAAAAGGAAAAAGAAGAGCCATTTATACTGATTCCAAATATGCCTTTCTGGTGCTACACGCACGTGCTGCTATTTGGAAAGAAAGGGGCCACTTGACCACCCGAGGGTCCCCAGTCAAATATGGTGATCCGATTCTTTGACTCTTGGAGGCAGTCCACCTGCCCACTGAGGTTTCAGTCTCCCACTGTAAAGGACACCAAAAAGGGGACACAGAAATGGCACGAGGGAACCAAGCATCTGATCAGGCAGCTAGGAGAGCAGCATTGCAGAACCAGGACCTAATAGGGGTTGCCACCTTAGTTCCACAGACTAATTTGCCAGAAACTCCGTCATATACTGAAGGTGAGACTCTTAAAGCTAAGAGTGAGGGCTTTCAGGAAGATCATATGGGGTGGTTGCAAAAGGAGGGACTCCTTTTTCTGCCTGGGAACCTCCAATGGAAGTTG
>SJYV01041626.1:0-14388 GCA_006410875.1 Neotragus pygmaeus
TCTTTCCTTTTCTCCTTTGCTTTTCACTGCTCTTCTTTTCACAGCTATTTGTAAGGCCTCCTCAGACAGAATTTTGCTTTTTTGCATTTCTTCTTCTTGGGAATGGTCTTGCTCCCTGTCTCCTGTACAATGTCACAAACCTCCGTCCGTAGTTCATCAGGCTCTTTGTCTGTCAGATCTAGTCCGTTAAATCTGTTTCTCACTTCCACTGTAGAATCGTTAGTGATTTGATTTAGGTCATACCTGAATAGTCTATTGTTTTTCCCGACTTTCTTCAACTTAAGTCTGAATTTGGCTCTAAGGAGTTCATGATCTGAGCCACAGTCAGCTCCCGGTCTTCTTTTGCTGACTGTATAGAGCTTTTCCATCTTTGGCTGCAAAGAATATAATCCGTCTGATTTCCGTGTTGAGCATTGGTGATGTCCATGTGTAGAGTCTTCTATGCTTCCTCTTTTTATGTGTTTTATCTCCACCTACTCCCTCCTTTGAGCCTGCCCTATGCAAATTGGGATAGCCAGGAAGGGGTTGAGTTTGGTTCACCTAAGGTTTTCATTCTCATCCTTGGATTGTCTTTTTTGTCGTTTTCACAGGCTTTTTTTCCCTTTCTTTGTCTTGTAGCCACCACCGTTTTGGACTCCTTTTTCCTATTCTGAGTACCTAATGTTTCCCCCTCAAGAGATATGAGGGCCAGTTCTTTGGGAATAGGAGCATCAATGTCTCTCTGGCAACTTCCTGCTGAGCTGGTACAGCAAGGGGTGTTGGGCCTCCCCTCAATCCTGCTAGTCTCAAGCCTCAGAGTCCTTATGGCAGGGCCCGTCTAAGGGTGAGTGATAGATATTTTCCCCAGCCGCAGGTAGTTCTATATATCCTTGTTGAACTAGCAGTTCCCTTTGTACCTTGTTGACCTTGGAAGAGAGAAAATGACTTAAAGAATTTACCTTGATTCATGGAACTGTTTCCAGGTTCCTATGCAATTCTGTTCTTTGTAACATCAAATTTTACTTTCGTCCCCAGACATATCCACAACTGAGCATCGTTTCTGCTTTGGCCCAGCCATTTCATTCTTTTGGTGGCTATTAGTAGTTGCCCTCCCCTGTTTCCCAGTAACATATTGAATACCTTCCGACCTGTGGGACTCATCTTTTGGTGTCATATATTGTTGTTTTTTAATGCATTTCTTGAAGTTCTCACAGAAGGTGACCTGTTTGTCTTTAGTGGCTTTAAACAGCATGGCTCATGGGTTAAAGTTACTGGCAAGTCCCTTTGCCATGAAGGAAGTGATCTGCGAAGGGGAGGTATACTGCCAGTTTAACCTTAATCTAGAGGTTAAATTCTTTGAGCCCCCACTTCATGAAAGAATTATTTCCCCTGACGTTTCACTTTAAAATCCTGAGTTCATGCATTGTAGTTTCAGCAAGTGTTATGAGAGAAAGATGATTTTGGTGTTTCTTCCTTATTTTGTGTTTCTACTTTTAGTTATTTGTCATAGTAATTTTTTTTACAACTTTATAATGTTTCAGATGCTTTTCAAATATTTTGCATATTTTTGGTAGCTTTTCAAAGATTTATATTACTAATATTGTTTAAAATAGCACATAATCAGGATTTGTATATATCAGTTAAAAGCAACTTCTTTCCTTGGATAATGATAAGTGTCCAAGTGTCCAAACAGCAATATATGACACCAAAAGATGAGTCCCACAGGTCTGAAGGTATCCAATATGTTACTGGGGAACAGTGGAGGGCAACTACTAATAGCCACCAAAAGAATGAAGTGGCTGGTCCAAAGCAGAAAGCCTTAGGTGTATATATAAATATAACTGAAATTTTTTAAATTTTCACAGTTTGAACATATTTTATATATTCATCATTTATTTTGTTGTAAATTAATTTCACTTTTATGTACTTTAGAATCTCTTGGGACTAATTATAAGTCTAAACTCATTATTATGCTCATGGTTTTGAAAGAGCTTTTGAATATAGACTTATACAGGTAATATATTGGATAGAGTGCTGTTGAAATCACAGATAATTCTTAAAGGTTTATTGTTGATGAGAAACTGTTGGATGTAAAGAGAACATGATAAATATTATTAAAATATGGATAGAATGGAACCTGAAATATTTTGTTATATATTTGCTTTTCTTTTCCATTGGCTTTCTGGATATGAGATACCAAATTTTTATACCTGTAATTATATTTTAAAATATAGAAATCACCCAGATGTATTCAACTGATTTAATACACACACACACACACACACACACACACACACACACACACGCAAAAGAATTTAAATGGAGAAATATCTTTTCAGTAAATGGTGCTAGAGCAACTGGATGTTTATATGTAAAAAGTGAATTTTAACACAGAGCATACTCCTTTATGCTACAATTAACTCAAAATCAATCCTGTAAAATACAAAACTGTAAACTTGTAAAAGGAAACATAGAAGAATGTCTCCATGAACTTTGGTTAAGCAATGAGGTTTTTAGATATAACCATGAAGAATGTGATCCCTGGAATGAAAAATTTGGCAAGTTGGATTATATTTAAAGAATTTTTTCATCCTGTAGAAGATAATGATTAGAAAAGCAAAAAGCAAGTCACATGGCTTCCCTGGTGGTTTGTCGTAAAGAATCTGCTCACCAGTGCAAGGAACATTCCTTCAATCCCTGATCTAGGAATATCCCACATGCCATCACAGCTATTGTGCCAGTGCTCTAGAGCCCACAAGTCACAACTACTGGGCCCACAAAGTAGAGCCTGTACAGTTTCCATAAAAACAAAATCCACCACAGTAGGACGCTCATCCACCACAACTAAAGAGAAGCCAGCACAGCAATGAAGACCCAGCACAGTGAAAAATAAATAAATTAAAAAAAAAATGTTTTTTAAAGAAGTGTCAACAGAGATAGAGGAAATATTTGCAAAACACATATATGATAAATCATTTGTATCCAAAATATGCCAATACCCCTTAAAAATCAATAGTAGCAAATTAAACAATTGTGATAAAAGTGGGTAAAAGATCTTAACAGACAGCTCACCAAATAAAATATACAGATGATAACTGAGCATAACAAAAAACACTCAACGTCATTTGTNCCAAAATATGCCAATACCCCTTAAAAATCAATAGTAGCAAATTAAACAATTGTGATAAAAGTGGGTAAAAGATCTTAACAGACAGCTCACCAAATAAAATATACAGATGATAACTGAGCATAACAAAAAACACTCAACGTCATTTGTCATTCAGTTCAGTTCAGTCGCTCAGTCATGTCCAACTCTTTGCGACCCCATGAATTGCAGCACGCCAGGCCTCCCTGTCCATCACCATTCTCAGAGTTCACTCAAACTCATGTCCATCGAGTCGGTGATGCCATCCAGCCATCTCATCCTCCGTCCCCTTCTCCTCCTGCCCCCAGTCCCTCCCAGCATCACAGTCTTTTCCAATGAGTCAACTCTTCGCATGAGGTGGCCAAAGTACCGAAGTTTCAGCATTAGCATCATTCCTTCCAAAGAATACCCAGGATTGATCTCCTTTAGAATGGACTGGTTGGATCTCCTTGCAGTCCAAGGGACTCCCAAGAGTGTTCTCCAACACCACAGTTCAAAAGCATCAATTCTTTGGCACTCAGCCTTCTTCACAGTCCAACTCTCACATCCATACATGACTACTGGAAAAACCATAGCCTTGACTAGACGGACCTTTGTTTTCAAAGTAATGTCTCTGCTTTTGAATATGCTATCTAGGTTGGTCATAACTTTCCTTCCAAGGAGTAAAATGAATTCGCTCACTTGTCTCCGACTCTGTGACCCCATGGACAGTAGTGTGCACCAGGCTCCTCCATCCATGGGATTTTCTAGGCAAAAGTACTGGAGTGGGTTACCATTTCCAAGGAGTATGTATCTTTTAATTTCATGGCTGCAATCACCATCTGCAGTGATTCTAGAGCCCCCCAAAATAAAGTCTAACAATGTTTCCACTATTTCCCTATCTCTTTCCTGTGAAGTGATGGGACCATATGCCATCATCTTTGTTTTCTGAATGTTGAGCTTTAAGCCAACTTTTTCACTCTCCACTTTCACTTTCATCAAGAGGCTCTTTAGTTCCTCTTCACTTTCTGCCATAAGGGTGGTGTCATCTGCATATTTGAGGTTATTGATGTTTCTCCCAGCAATCTTGATTCCAGCTTGTGCTTCTTCCAGCCCAGCCTTTCTCATGATGTACCCTGCATATAATTTAAATAAGCAGGGTGACAATATACAGACTTGACATACTTCTTTTCCTGTTTGGAACCAGTCTGTTGTTCCATGTCCAGTTCTAACTGTTGCTTCCTAACCTGCATATTGATTTCTCAAGAGGCAGGTCAGGTAGTCTGGTATTCCCATCTCTTTCAGAATTTTCCACAGTATATAAGCCATTAGAAAGTCTAAATTCAAGAAAAGCCTATAAAACCAATTATTGCCAAGAATGTGAAGAAAAAGAACTCAGTACTGGTGGGAATACAAAATGACATAGTCATTTTGGAAGACAGCTAAGCGTTTCTTATAAAACCAAGTTCAGCCTTACTGTAGATCCAGCAATGATGCTCTAAGCTGTTACATAACTGATTTGAAACTTAATGTGCATACAAATACGTGAATGTATCAAATCTGAGTCTTGTGTGTCCTGCTTTGGCAGCTGGGTTCTTTACCAGCTAAGCTACTAGGGAAGCCCTTCATAATAATTATAACTGCTAAAACTGAAAACAACCAAGATGTCTTTCAGAAGATGAAATGGATAAAATGTGGTGCAGCCAAAGAATGAATCCTTCCTGATGAGAAGGAAATGAATTCCCATGACATGCAAAACCAGAGAAATCTTAAAGGGTATTATTGAGATCAGTTTGATAAGCCTTCATAATGTGTTAATTAAGTTTATGTACCATTCTGGAGGAGACAAACTGTAAAGGTGGTAAACATATCAGCATCAGGGTTTTGAGGAAGAATTACGGTTGAATATTCTGTATGATAATGTAATGGTGCCTATGTGGCCATTCTGCATTTTTCAAAGCCCCTAGAAGTTTATAGTACAAAGAATAAAAGTCAGTGCATTACAGTTAAAAAAAATACCTATCAGATAATCCCAGGATTAATGCAGACTATGACAAAAGGATAAAGGATCTAATTGTATTTAAAAAATAAAATACATGAAATAAACTTACTGCAGGGTATTTCATGTGTTTTTAAAAAAAACTTTTTGTTTGGCTTCCCAGTTGGCTCAGTAGTTAACAATCTGTATTGCAGAGACCTGGGTTTGTTCCCTGAGTTGGGAAGATCTCCTGGAGAAGAGAATGGCATCCCACTCCATTATTCTTGCCTGGAGAATTCCTTGGACAGAGGATCCTGGCAGGCTACAGTCCCTGGGGTTGCAGAGTTGGAAATGACCAACTGATACTTTCACTTTCAGCTTCACTGAATGGATGTGGGAAAACAGTGTTTTTAATAACTCAAGATATGACTGAACGCTCATAACTAATGACAAAAGGAACTGTACATTGTAAACAAGAGGTATCTACTATATAGCATAGAGAACTATATTTAGTATCTTGCAATAAAATATAACAGAAAAGAATCAAAGTAGAATGTAGGCATTTCAGTAACTGAAGTCAGTTTGATGTACACCTAAAAGTAACACAATATCATAAATCAGTTCAGTTCAGTTCAGTCACTCAGTTGTGTCCGACTCTTTGTGACCCCATGAACCGCAGCACGCCAGGCCTCCCTGTCTATCACCAACTGCCGGAGTTTACTCAAACCCACGTCCATTGTGTCGGTGAAGCCATCCAGCCATCTCATCCTCTGTTGTCCCCTTCTTCTTCTGCCCTCAGTCTTTCCCAGCATCAGGGTTTTTTCAAATGAGTCAGCTCTTCGCATCAGGTGGCCAAAGTATTGAAGTTTCAGCTGCAACATCAGACCTTCCAGTGAACACCCAGGGCTGATCTCCTTTAGGATGGACTGGTTGTATCTCCTTGCAGTCCAAGGGACTCTCAAGAGTCTTCTCTAAGACCACAGTTCAAAAGCATCAATTCTTCTGCACTCAGCTTTTTTATAGTCCAACTCTCGCATCCACATATGACCACTGGAAAAACCATTGCCTTGACTAGACAGACCTTTTTTGGCAAAGTAATGTCTCTGCTTTTGAATATGCTGTCTAGGTTGGTCATAACTTTCCTTCCAGCGAGTAAGCGTCTTTTAATTTCATGGCTGCAGTCACCATCTGCAGTGATTTTGGAGCCCCAAAATATAAAGTCAGGCACTGTTTTCCCATCTGTTTGCCATGAAGTGATGGGATGATGCCATGATCTTAGTTTTCTGAATGTTGAGCTTTAAGCCAACTTTTTTACTCTCCTCTTTTACTTTCATCAAGATGCTCTTTAGTTCTTCACTTTCTGCCATAAATCAACTGTACTTGAGTTTTTTTTAAAAAAGGAACTGTATATAAGCACTGTACTTTAAATAGCAAGTTGTTTCCCGTGCTAGTGTCAGTTACCAATTCTGAGGTATACTTGGTTTGGAAAATTAAGTAAATATATGAGTAATGATGGGAACCGGATTTTTTGCTGTTGAAGGAAGAGATTATAGATAATTGAGGGGAGGACATTAGAATAATCCATTTGGTAATTCTGTTGGAGTTATTAGTACAACTTATATAACATGATATATATATATGTTATTACCTGTGAAAATATTTTTTGGTATGTTTGTACGGTGGTAATGGTTTAGTCGCTAAGCTGTTTTTGACTTTTGTGACCCTGTGGACTGAGCTTCCCCGATGGCTCAGTTGCTAAAGAGTCTGCCTGCAATGCTGGAGACATAGGATACACAGGTTCGATCCCTGGGTCGAGAAGATCCCTTGGAGAAGGAAATGGCAGCCCACTCCAATATTCTTCCCTGGAAAACCCCATGGACAGAGGAGCCTGACGGGCTAATTCCAAAGAATCTTAAAGAGTCAGATACGACTATGCATGCAGGCAGGGACTGTAGCCCACCAGGCTCCTATGTCCATGGGATTTCCTAGGCAAGAATGCTGGAGTGGGTTGCCGTTTCCTTCTGCAGGGGGTCTTCCAGAACCCAGGTCTCTTGTGCTGCAGGCAGTTTCCTGCACTGCAGGCAGATTCTTTAGGGACTGAGCCACTAGGGAAGCCCCACATAAGTGTTTCCTTGTTATTTCAGCTGAGAGGGCTTAGGGGAAATGGCATTCTATTAATAGTGAGCCAGTAGCAGTGGACACACCTAGACCAAATCTTGGTTTTTAATTCTATTCTCCAGTAAAAAAGCTAAGTAGAAATCCTAACTATTCTCAACGTAAGGAGAAGTTTTTTCTTTTTATTTTAACTGTGTGAGATGATGGATGTTATAACTAAACCTATTGTAATCATTTCATTGTGTATCTATGTCAAACCATCATGCTATGTGTTAAACGTACATGCAGTAATATGTGTTAATTATTTCTCAATGAAATAATGTTAGTCAGAAAATAGTAATATTATTAATATTGGCTTGTTTTTACAGATATGCCATACTAACGTCACATTCTAACAGTAGGAGAAACTAGTTGTGGTGTTTATGACAACCTGTGTATTGTGTTCATAACTTTTCTGTCAGCCTAAACTTTTCTGAAATAAAATGCATATTTTAAGAAAATACTGAGGAATTCACTTTAAGAAAAACTTTTTGAGACTCTTATTAAAACCAGTTAGTTTTTTTCTCTTTGATCACGTACCTAAGTTTGATAAAATAAGAAAAAGGCCTTTTAGACAAAGAAAAGTTGAGAAAGTTTTAATGGCCCATAAAAATTTTATAAGAGGGATTTTACAAAACTGTGTGCTTAAGAGTATTTAGGCCCTTCTATTGATAAAGCTTTGAAACACAGGTTAAACAAACAGGACTTGGTTATTTACATGAAGTTTGATAAGAAACTGCCAGATAATCCTACATAATCTCAAATATTTAAATCTTAAATTGTATTATGTAGCTGGAATGAAATACGTAGCATTTTCTGTAAATTGGATAATTGGTAAATAAAAATTTTCACTATTTATGGATTAATCTAATGTGCAGATTCCCTTGTGCCTTTTCCCTTGCCATTTAGAGATGACAGGGGTTCTCTTTAAACAATACTATATCATTCATGGCTTGATTTAATAGAATGGGAAAGAGTTCAGCCTTTTCTTCTCCCCATTTTAAAGTCCAGTCTTTGCTGTTCTGTACCACATTATGAAGGGTAAATTTTCTCTAGAGCTATTCTTTACTGTCACAGTTTTATTTCTCTGTTTATTTTTCTAAGAAGAAAAATCTTTAGTATTTTTTCTGCAATGGATAATTTTTACTTTTTTTGATTTCTCAAATTCCTGTAATAATATCCTGAAAAGTTTGGGCCTTTCTCTACAGAAGTACATAGAGCCAAATTTTCGTATAGTTTCAAGAAGTTCATAGATACTTAAGAATCCATGTGCTGTGGATTAAGACAACCTGTCTGTCTTGAATTACGTTAGCAATATTAGTAATAGAGCCTCAGGTAGCAGACAGGCATTTTAAAAATGTTTATTTTCCTCGCTTTTCTTTAATTCTTGTGTGTATGAACAGCACTAGCACTGAAGATGAAGTTATTATAATATTGTTGAAGGTTTGATGAAAATAGTTTGAAATATTATAGCTCTGGGACATTGCTTTGCTTTGACCCTATGCTATACTAACATAGCTCAAACAAGCTCCAAAATTTCAAATTCTAATATTTAGTAAAATTATTTGTTCTTGATATGGACGAAATATATTGTATTCAGTTTTGAAAGACTTGGTACTCATCATATCATATGCTGACATGTGATTTTTTCTTTTTGAGCATTTATTTTGATGTTTCCCTTACCTTCTGTATCTACAGAGGAAGACGTATATTAACTTTTTTTTTCTTAACAAAGAATGTTACAAAGTGCAGGCTGCCATCTAGAGACAGAGTGTCACTGGAGATATCACAACCAGTTTTATTTTTATGCAATTTTGAAAGGTTTATTTTTCTGAAACTACATATTTATTTATAATAACTTGAATTAACTTTTTCCATATTTTCGTATGTTAGTTAGACCAAATACATCCTAAGATTTTTATAATTAAGCTTGAAATGCTTATTAAAAGGGAAGTAAAGTATCTCTCTCTCTACCTTTTCCCCACTCCCTCCTCTTAAATCTTGAGAAAGGCTTTTACCTGTGGTCACTGGAATCCTAGGTTATTGTTACATTCTACATTTTTGGTATGCAGATACTCCTTTAGTGAGTCCTCAGTTTTAGTCGCCTCAGCTTTATTTCCCCCTTTTGACTCAAATTTTCTCTACTAAATTTAACCATGTTTATGTTCAATTTTTCTCATTTTATTTAATTAATTTATTTTTGGCTGCGAATAGGCTTCGTTTCTGTGAACAGGCTTTTTCTAGTTGTGCGGAGTGGGGGCTACTTTCTGTTTACAGTGTGTGGGCTTCTCCTTACAGTGTCTTCTCTTACTGTGGAACACAGGCTTCAGTAGTTCTCCAGCCCTAGAGTGTGTGCTCAGTAGTTGCAGCGCATGGGCATAGTTGCCCTGAGACAGTGGAATCGTCCTGGACCAGGGATGGAACCTGTGTCCCCTGCATTGGCAGGCAGATTCTTAACCACTGGACTACCACAGAAGTTCTTTCTCCATTTTATTTTGATTCATAGTCTGCTGAATATTAGATAAAAGACAACCAAACCATCCTGTTACACACTTGGCCTCTCTGGTCCCTAGATTTTATTTATTTAGACTCTGTAATCCACTCTGCAAAAAAAAGCAGTCTTAAAAGTTTTTAAATACACAGACCAGTTACTTAGAAAACATTTACTGGTTGGAAGGCTCTCTGTTAAGTGCTCCCAGGCAATGTTAGTGTCCTACACCCATGAAATCCCAACTCCCAGGTTAATTTTGAGTGAGCTGTAATGTTACTATGTCAAAAAAGCTACAAATATTTTGTTATTTTTAGATCGATTGTTTTTCATTCTTCATTTCTACCTGCTTCTGTGTCTTGTTGGAATGATACAGAGAAGGCTAATGTTCCTGTCTGTCTGGTATCATAAAACAGTGCAGGGGTAGAATTGAAAAGATTGAAGAAGATAAGATGAGATGTTCTTTAAGCCATGAATCCAAACATATAAGAATAAGACAGTTTGCTGGTTCCTGCTTGACTTCTCTAAGAATGAATTCTTTATGGCCATAGCTTTTCCCTGTGACAGGTTCTAGGCTTTGGGGGCACAGATGTTTACTGCTGTTGTATTTGATCAGCTCCATTCTGGACGTGGAAGCTAAAGGTCTGGGTGATGGGAAAGTTGCTGGGATGACTTTCCACGATTCTGGAATAATAGAGGTGACTGATCTCATTCTCCAAATAGCATTAACCTGGCAACATGCACAAGTAGGAATCTGGAGTCCAGTAGAAGTCAGGTAAGAAATTAGAGCTCTTAGCTTGCCTCCGAAATTGCAGAATAATCTATCCAAAATGAATGCTTAAAGCAAGAAAGTATACTAACTGAACATCTTGTATCTTGCAGATACCGTGCTAAGTACTTTATGTTTATTATCTCTTATAGTTCCCATCCTTAGTTTAACAATTTTTTTAAGTTTCTTTAGTAGTCACAGGTTTTTGCTGGAATCTTTAGGGTTTTCTCTATGCATAAGATCATGTCATTTGCAAACAGTGATAGTGCTGCTGCTGCTTTTCAGTTTGGATTCCTTTTGTTTGTGTGTTGATTTTTGATTAATTGTTCTGACTAGGATTTTCAGTACTATGTTAAATAAAAATGACAATAGTGAGCCTTGTCTTGTTCCTGATCTTAGAGAAAAGGCTTCAGCTGTGCACAATGAAGTATAATGGTAGCTGTAGGCTTGTCACGCATTTGTGCATGCTAAGTTGCTTCAGTCGTGTCCAACTATGTGCGACCTTGTGGACTGTAGCCCGCCAGGCTCCTCTTTCCATGGGGATTCTCTAGGCAAAGTTACTGGAGTGAGTTGCCGTGCCCTACCCCAGAGGATCTTACCCACCCAGGGATGGAACCTGCCTCTCTTATATCTCCTGTATTGGCAGGCAGGTTCTTTACCACTAGTGCCACCTGGGAAGCCCATAGGCTTGTCATATATGGCCTATTCTGTGTTGCAATGGCCTATTCTGTGTTGCAATAAGTTCCCTCTATAACTGCTAAGTTGGAAATATTTATCATTTATGGATGTTTAATTTTGTATGTATTTGTTTATTCACGTATTTATTTAGCTGTGCTAGATCTTGCAGCGTGCAGGATCTTTGATTTTCCTTGTTGTTTGATGATTTTTACATCTGTGTTCATCAGGGATATTGGCCTGCAATTTTCTCTTTGTGGCATGTTTGTCTGATTTTAGTATGAGGATAATGCTGGTCTTGTAAAATGTGTTTGAAAGAGTTCCCTTCCCCTTGCCCCCAATTCTGGTGTTTGGAAGAGTGTCAGAAGGTTTGGCATTAATACTTTTTTGAATAGTTGATAGAATTCACCAATGAAGCATTAGGTTTTGGATTTTTTTTGTTGGGAGAGCTTTAATTACTTTTATCTCTTTAGTAATCTATCTATTCAGATTTTCTGTTTTGTCTTGTTTGACTATTTTAGATAGGTTGTTTCTAGGTATTTATCCATTTCTTCTAGGTTGTCTAGTTTGTTGGCATATCTTTGGTTATAGTAGTTTCTTATGATCCTTGGTGTTTCTGTAAAATCAGATAGAACACCTCTTTCATTTCTTAAGTTTGAGTCCTCTCTCTTTTTTTCCCCTTTGGTGAGTCTAGCCAAAACACTTCTCAGTGTCATTTTTCAAAGATTCACCTCTTCATTTCATTAATCTTGCTTATTCTCCTTTTAGTCTGTGTTTCATTACTGCCCCAATCTTTATTATTTCCTTCCATCTACTAACTTTTGGCTTCATTTCTTTCTACTATTTTTAATTCATTTAGGTATAAAGTTAGATTGTTTTCTTGTTTCTTGAGGTAAGCATTTATCTCAGTAAACTTCCCACCTAAAACTGCTTTTGCTGTATCTCATAAAATTTGACCTTTTGCATACCTATTTTCACTTGCCTCAAGGTATTTTTTTAAAATTTCTTTGACATTATTTATTTAATACCATATGTGGTTTAATCTCTGCAAATTGTAAATTTTCCAGTTTTCTACATGTAACTAATTTCTACTTTATACCATTGTGGTCACAAAGTATGCTTAATATGATTTCAATCCTCTTTAAGTTTTCTTGTAATTTTTATTTTATATTAGAGCATAGTTGTTAACAATGTTGTATTAGTTTCAGGTATACAGCAAAGTGATTAGGTTATATATATTTTTCATGTATCTGTACTTTCTCAGTAAATGTATGTGTTAGCTGTTCAATTGTGTCTGACTCTTTGCGACTCCATGTAACCCACCAGGCTCCTCTGTCCATGGCATTTTCCAGGCAAGAATACTGCAGTGGGCTGCCATTTCCTTCTCCAGGGGATCTTCGTGATCCAGGAATTGAACCCAGGTCTCCCGCATTGCAGGCAGATTTTCTACTGTCTGAACTCCCAGGGAAGCCCATACTTTTTCAAGTTCTTTCCCATTTAGATTTTTACAGAATATTGAGCAGTGTTCTCTGTGCTATGCGGTAGGTCTTTGTTAACTATCTGTTTTAAATATAGCGGTGTGTACATGTCAGTCCCATTCTGTCCCTCTCCCACCCTTCCCTGCTGGGAACCAGAAGGTCATTCTCTTAAGTCTGTGAGTCTGTTTCTGTTTTTCAGATAAGTTCATTTGTATCCTATTTTTTTTAGATTCAACATACAATATTGATATTTGTCTTTCTCTGTCTGACTTCACTTATCTGATAATTTTCACATCTGTCAATGTTGTGGCAAATGGTATTATTTCATTGTTTTTAATGACTGAATAATTTGTGTTTTGGTACCACATCTTCTTTATCTCTTCATCTGTCAGTGGGCATTTAGGTTGTTTATGTCTTGGCTATTGTTAACAACACTACTATGAAAGTTGGCATGCCAGTATCCTTTCAAACCATGTTTTTCTCCAGATACATGCCCAGGATTGGAATTTCTAGATCATATGGTAGGTGATCCAGAAATCACCTGGATTTCATATGGTAGGTGATCCAGGTCTTAAGGTCTTAAGGTAGGTCTTAATGATCATATGGTAGTCTTTAGTTTCTTAAGGAACCTCCATACAGTTCTGCATAGTGGCTGTACCAATTTACTTTCCCACCCACACTGTAGGAGGGTTCCCTTTTTTCCACTCTCCAACATTTACTGTAGGTTTTTGAGGATGGCAGTTCTCACTGGTATGAGGTGATTTCTCACTGTAGTTTTCATTTGCATTTTTCTAATAAGTAGAAATGTTGAGCATTGCTTCATGTGCCTGTTGGTGATCTGTCCTTTTTGGAGAAAGAATTGCCTGTTTGGATCTTCTGCCCATTTTTTGATTGGGTTCCTTGGTCTTTTTTTTTTTTTAATACTGAGCCACATGAACTGTTTTGTGAATTTTGGAGACTAATCCATTGTTAGTTGAATCCTGTGCAAATATTTTCTCCCATTCTGTGGTTTGACTTTCTGTTCTGTTTGTGGTTTCCTTTGCTGTGCAAAAGTTTGGACTTTATTTAGGTCACATTTGTTTGTTTGTTTGTTTGTTTTCCGTTTCTCTAGGAAATGGGTTGGAAAAGATACTGCTATGATTTATGTCAAAGAGTGTTCTGCCTATGTTTTCCTCTAGTAGTTTTATACTATTTGGCCTTAGATGTAGATCTCTAATCTGTTTTGATTTTGTGTATGGTATTAGAGAACATTGTAATTTTATTCTTTTACATGTAGCTTTACAATTTTCCCAGCTCTGCTTATTGAAGAGACTGTCTTCTCTCCATTGTATATTCTTACCTGCTTTGTCATAGATTATGTGACCATAGGTGCATGAGTTTAGCCTTTCTATCCTGTTCCATTGGTTTATATTTGTATTTTTGTGCCCATACCATACTGTTTTGATATTGACTTTAGCTTTATAGTATAACCTTGAGGTAGGGAGCCTGATTCCTCCAGGTCCGTTTTGTTTTTTAAGATTGATTTGACTTCAGGATCTTTAGTGTCTTCATGCAAATTTAAGTTTTTGTTGTTGCTGTTATATTAATAGTTTTGTGGAAAATGCCATTGGTAATTTGATAGGAATTGCATTAAATATCTAGATTGGCTTCGGTCATTTGGACAATATCTAGTCTTCCAGTCCAGTTCAGTCGCTCAGTCGTGTCCGACTCTTTGCGACCCCATGAATCGCAGCATGCCAGGCC
>SJYV01041627.1:0-13671 GCA_006410875.1 Neotragus pygmaeus
TTTTTTTTTTTTTCCCCAAACAGCTGCAATTGCAAGTTATTGCTTGCCAGAACTTATTTTTCTCATACCTGTTCAAACATCTATGAGTGAGAAAAAGCTGATGAAAGCGAAAGGATAGTCCACTGTCCTCAAATTATAGGTGACGAAAGAAACGAATTCATACTGATATCAGAATAGGATCAGGAATACTTTTTTTCCTACAGTTATGTCAGAACTAGAGAGTGAAGTAGAATGCTGGTTGTGGGTATATTGCTCCACATTCTTTAAAAAAAAAAAGGTGTGCAACGTTTGGAACTTCTGAGTCTATTAGAGCGTGGCTCACCAGTCACTGCACTGTAATTATCCTTCAAAGGAAATGCGTGTTCTACCTGGTAATCAAAGTTCTCGGGGTGAGTCAGTGAATTCATGAGTATCTCAGCTGGTGGGTTTGCACCTCTGATCTTAGCCACTCAGTTCAGGCAGTTCAGTCACTCAGTCGTGTCTGACTCTTTGCGACCCCATGAATCGCAGCACGCCAGGCCTCCCTGTCCATCACCAACTCTCGGAGTTCACTCAAACTCATGTCCATCGAGTCGGTGATGCCATCCAGCCATCTCATCCTCGGTCGTCCCCTTCTCCTCCTGCCCCCAATCCCTCCCAGCATCAGAGTCTTTTCCAATGAGTTAACTCTTCGCATCAGGTGGCCAGAATATTGGAGTTTCAGCTTTAGCATCAGTCCTTCCAATGAACACCCACACTCAGGTGCCCAAAAGTCCAGACGCCACTGTCCCAGAGCCCACTTTGAGTCTCTTCCATCTGTGTGCTTTTATCTTTAGGTCTTTCTTACCTTCTCAATTCATATTTTAAATGGAGATTTCATAAGCCAGGCCAAACTGGTGCATTTCAAAGGCTTATTCTAATCTCTTCCATTGCTCTGTAATTATGAGTTGGGTCCAAGAAATTCACAATTGTGTGCCAACCCTGAAGTTATTCCAAATTGCTTATTTTGCGAATTAGTATTAGAAAGTCTGGCACACAGTAGGCATACAATAAATGTTTATGGAATCCTGGTGTATATATACCTGTATTTTTTTTCATCTGAGGTGAAATCTACTTTCAATAGACGGTAGAAGCAAGATGTTCCTGGCACATGACAGACGGACTCAAAGTGTCTGTGATAAGAGGGACATGGACAGAATTCCTGGAAGAGGCGTGTTCGCTCAGCTTCCTTATTATCATGTCACCTCCCACTCTTCATTGATTTTCTCAAACATCCAAAGACATTAGAATAAATTATAGAGCCTTACAGTTATTTAGTCCATGAGGAGATAGAATTCAGGAATCTATCCAAGACTTGTCACTACCTGAGCTAGAAGGGCCTTTAAAATATACTTTGATGGACTCGAGTGCTAGCATGATAGATTGGCCCTAGGGGTTTTCTTCTGATAAAATGAAAGAGAAAGAAGAAGAGGGAGAAAAAAGGGGGAAAAGTGAGAGACAAGGGGGTCCTCCAACCCCCAAACTCAGCATATTCATATGAGCATATAAGACTAAAAAGAGGCAATGTCAAAATTAAATTTGAAAAATTCCATCCTAATTATATGGATGAGGAATCCTCTCCCCTGCCCCCACAGAGGAAGGCTTCCTATCTCTTTATTCTGGTGCGGGGAAAAAATGAGAAAGATTGATGAAAGCACCTCTCTTTCAAAAGTCCTCTCTTTCAGTTCAGAGGAAGGGAAATTAAAACACCAAGGAGGTTCATCCATCATGGTCTGCCTCTTGTCTCCTTTCCACCTTTCCTCTCCTTTCTAGATTACTAATCTCTTAGTCACCCTGTCTTCACTCCCTGTCTGATGGTGAGCATGTTTATAACACTTAATATTTGTTATATTCATAGATGCTGGTACTTTAGCACTTAATATTTGCCATATACATAAGAACTCAAAGAATTCATGAATATTAATTTGGTGTCCCAAGCTATTTCAGAAATGAGAGTAAGGAAAGGGAGGCTTAGAAAATCAAAAGGATAATTGCATCTTGAGTGAAAACTTGAGGGCTTCGTCTGGATGCAGGACCTTCCACACATTTCATCACCAGCTGCATGGCTGTGAGCAAGGGTATCCGTCAGTGTGAGTCAGGTTATGCTGCGGTAACAAGGACCCCCCAAAACTCAATGGATTATAACTATTCAGGTTCACTTCCCTGAATTCCCAGATCCATCACAGGGTGATCACGGCTTGATGACAGAGGAGAAAGAGGGCACACACGGTAGATAACACCTTAGCTCCAAACTCTCTGTCCCTGAAGTGGCCCCATCCTCTCCACTCCCAGTCTGACGGCCAGAGCAAGCCCAGTGCCTCGTCAGGGGCAGCGCGGTCTTCTCACCGGAGAGGCAGCAGGTCCTGTCAACATCACACAGGCAACGCCAGTGAGAGACCTCACCTGCTCAGCTGTGAAAAGTTAAGGTACCCCCCGGATAAAACATAATGTAGTAATTCAGAATGCTTTGGCAATAAGGTAGGGCAGTATCATCATTATTATTCATATCTGCCCACTATACCAACACTCCAAATTCAATGATTCCTCAAAAGGCAACAGAAAAAGTTAGGAAAGCCTTCTTGCTCAGTCACGCTTGACCCAGCTTTTCTGGAAGATACTTCCCAGCGACAACCAACACAGGAGCCCCTCCCTTACCCACAGTTTTACTTTCCGCGGTTTCAGTTACCTACAGGCAACTGTGGTCCAAAAATGTGAAAAGGAAAATTCCAGAAATAAACAAATGGTCATTTTTAACTTGCACACCCTTCCGAGGAACTGAGGAGAGCTCTGGTTGTCCCATTCTATCCTGCCCAGAGCAAGAATCATCCACTTGTCCAGCCCGTCCCGCCATCAGGTACTTGGTAGCCACATGGTAGTCAGAGGGACTGTCCCGGGATCACACTTCTCTGTGCTCCAGTAACTCTTACTTTACTCAAAACTGACCCTAAAGCTGGCAATTTGGATACACCAAAGAAAAGCCGTAAAGTGTTTCCTTTAAGTGAGAGGGTGAACGTTCTCCACTTCATAAAGAAAGAAAAAATCAGATGCTGAGGAGGCTAAGATCTACATTAAGAACGAATCCTGTATCAGTAAAATTGTGAACAAGGAAAGAGAAACCCGTGCCCACGTTTCTGTCACAGCTCAGCCTGCAAAAGTTACGGCCACACTGCGTGAGCAATGCTCTGTTAGGACGGAAAAGGCATTAAATCTGTGCAATAAGATATTCTGAGAAAGAGAGAGCACAAAATTTTATGATAATATATACTTAAACCTGCTCTCTTTTATTATTTGTTACTGTGCTTAATTTCTTACTGTGCCTGATTTATAAATTAAACTTCATCATAGGTAGGTATGCACGTATATATAGGAAAAACATAGTTTACATAGGGTTTGGTACTATCCATGGTTCCAGGCATCCTCGCGGGTGGGAGCTTTTGAAATGTATCTGCTGAGGATAAGCGGGGGACGGTGGTGTTCTTTCCAACCCCAATTCTATGATACTCTTAACATAAAAAGGGTCAGCAAAGTGCGAGAATTCTGTGAAATCACTCTAGCTACGATTTTCTTTAAAACGTATCTGCTTCATTGAGTTCAGTTCAGTTCAGTCGCTCAGTCATGTCTGACTCTTTGTGACCCCATGAATCCCAGCACGCCAGGCCTCCCTGTCCATCACCATCTCCCGGAGTTCACCCAAACTCCTGTCCATAGAGCCGGTGATGCCATCCAGCCATCTCATCCTCTGTCGTCCCCTTCTCCTCCTGCCTCCAATCCCTCCCAGCATCAGAGTCTTTTCCAATGAGTCAACTCTTCGCATGAGATGGCCAAAGTATTGGAGTTTCAGCTTTAGCATCATTCCTTCCAAAGAACACCCAGGGTTGATCTCTTTTAGAATGGACTGGTTGGATCTCCTTGTAGTCTAAGGGACTCTCAAGAGTCTTCTTCATAGTTTTACCTAAAATTTCAAAACACTAATCTAGGGACTCCTCGGGTGGTCTAGCGGTTAAGAATCTGCCTTCAAGTTCAGGGGCCGTGCTTAGCTTCTCAGTCATGTCCGACGTCGTGACCCCACGGACCGTAGCCCCCCAGGCTCCTCTGTACATGGGATTCTCCAGGCAAGAACACTGCAGTGGGCTGCTGTTCCCTCCTCCAGGGGATCTCCCCAACCCAGGGATTGAACCCAGGTTTCCCTGGCAGGCATTACAGGCAGATTCTTTACCATCTGAGCCACGAGGGAAGCCCATGAAGGGGACTCAGATTTAATTTCTGGTCTGGAAACTAAGATCGCGCATTCATGCTTCCGGGCAACCGGGCCCACGCAGCCCGAGCTCACCCCGACCCAGCGCAGGCGAAACTTCACACACACACACACACACACACACACTCACTCACTCACTCACACATTCACTCACAGATACTAAGGCTGCTCAACTTCTCACTGGAACTCTTTGCCCCTGAAGTTACCGAGAAGGAAGTCATAGAGCCCCATCCAGGCTTGGCCTGTGCAAGGAAAACCTGTGAGTTTCTGGTTCCCATTCAGTCTGTAGCGAGAGAATCATATTCTTTACCTGATTATACCAAAATGGGAAGCTGAGTCTAAATACTCACAATCCTTTTTTTTTTTTTTTTTAATTCAAAAACAAGTGTTGGGAGAAGGAAAGGGACTAAAAGTTACTAAGTGATTTATATACTACAGGTTCAGAATGTCTTATTGGAAATCCTTGGAGTGTGATATGTTTCAGAATTAAACTTTTCAGGTTTCAGGAAGGTAATAGAATGCATATATCAGATATTAACACCATCAAGCTATATGAAATTGAACTCATAATTAAGTATTCTAGCATCAAATATGTATCAAATATAAACACACATAAGTATAAAAAATAAAGACAATGAATAACTTTATGTGTGTTCAGAGCTGATTTTTTTCCAAATGAGTTTTCTGCAAGCTTATGATAAAATTATGGGTGTTCAGAAGTTTCAGAATTTGGAAATTGTAGACAAAAATTGGGGGCTTTAATTTTACTTCACATTTCAGTTCAGTTCAGTTCAGTCGCTCAGTCATCTCTGACTCTTTGCAATCCCATGAACCACAGCACACCAGGCCTCCCTGTCCATCACCAACTCCCGGAGTTTACTCAAACTCATATCCATCAGGTCAGTGATGCATCCAACCAACTCATCCTCTGTTGTCCCCTTCTCTTCCTGCCTTCAATCTTTCCCAGAATCAGGGTCTTTTCAAATGAGTCAGTTCTTCGCATCAGGCGGCCAAAGTATTGGAGTTTCAACTTCAACATCAGTCCTTCGAATGAACACCCAGGAATGATCTCCTTTAGGATGGACAGGTTGGATCTCCTTGCAGTCCAAGGGACTCTCAAGAGTCTTCTCCAACACCACAATTCAAAAGCATCAATTCTTTGGCACTTTCTTTATACAGACTCACATCCATACATGGCCACTGGAAAAACCATAGCCTTGACTAGATGAAACTTCATTGGCAAAGTAATATCTCTGGTTTTTAATATGCTCTCTAGATTGGTCATAACTTTCCTTCCAAGGAGTAAGTGTCTTTTAATTTCATGGCTGCAATCACCATCTGCAGTGATTTTGGAGCCCCCAAAAATAAAATCAGCCACTGTTTCCACTGTTTCTCCATCTATTCGCCATGAAGTGATGGGACCAGATGCCATGATCTTTGTTTTCTGAATGTTGAGCTTTAAGCCAACTTTTTCGCTGTCCTCTTTCACTTTCATCAAGAGGCTCTTTAGCTCCTCTTCCTTTTCTGCCATGAGGGTGGTGATATCTGCGTATCTGAGGTTATTGATATTTCTCCCAGCAATCTTCCAGCTTGTGGTTCATCCAGCCCAGCGTTTCTCATGATATACTCTGCATATAAGTTAAATAAGCAGGGTGACAGTATACAGCCTTGACGTACTCCTTTTCCTATTTGGAAGCAGTCTGTTGTTCCACGTCCAGTCCTAACTGTCACTTCCTGACCTGCATACAGATTTCTTAGGAGGCAGGTCAGGTGATCTAGTATTCCCATCTCTTTCAGAATTTTCCAGAGTTTATTGTGATCCAAATGGTCAAATATATTTCACATTTAATATATTTCTATTTAGTGATCTGTAGCATATATTAAGTGGAGAAAAGCATGAACAGTATACTACCTTTATCTGGGGCAGAGTAATGAATATTTACTTATAGTTCTTAAATTTACTCATACAAAAAAAAAAAGAAAAAGAAAATGTAAGCCGAAAGCTGAACGACAGAAGCAGGGGGACAGGATGGGGAACACAGGGATGAAAGCCAGGCTGCTCTGAATATACCTTGACTACAAAGAAAATTTTAATTTAAGAATGTGTAATCCTTAAAAGTCTTAAAATGAAGCAAATGAAGGCTAGAGCAGAATCTGGCCGGCAGCATAACCACACCAAGAAGGATTATTTCAGTGACTCAAAAACACAGAATGTAAATGAACATCCTTTAGTAAAATGTAGCCTAAATATGGCTTCCCAGGTGGTGCTAGTGGTGAAGAACCCTCCTGCCAGTGCAGGAGATGCAGGTTTGATCCCTGAATCAGGACAATCCCCTGGAAGAGGGAATGGCAACCCACTGCAGCATTCTTGCCTGGAGAACCCCATGGACAGAGGAGCCTGGTGGGCTCCCTGGGGTCACAAAGAGGCGGACAGGCGTGAAGCAAGCTTGGCACACACCAGACCCGGGGCAGGAAATGAACAATATAAGCTTGAAGCACTTCTCATCCCAGAAGACAGGTCAGCCACTGGTGCTCCGTCAAAATGAGTAAGGGGTCAACTCAAAGAAGCTCCCAGTGGCCCCAAATGGGACAATTTCAGCATCAATAAGAATACAGTGGATTGAAGCCCATCAGATGTCTAAGTCTATGAAACCAACTCACTGTCACTTTCACAGGATGCTGACACCAATACATTATTTCTGAAAACAGGTCAATACAGGGAAGGAATCAAGCATTTAATCTACCTTTCCTCTACAATCTATCTCTGGGTTATCACAGAGTTGATAAGGAAACATTTCTCTTTACAAAAAAAAAAAATTCTCTCTCTAGTAAACAAGGAAGGAATGATAGAATTAGAACGCCCTTCTTTTGTAATTACTAATTAAATAATTCAATCAGCCATTGCTCATCGGTGGCTGTTGGCATAACAAAAAGAGACAATTGTATGTTATATTTTTTCTGATGGAAGTCGTCAAAAGTAAAACTTGAATCCAATCAAGCCTCCAAATTTTGTTTCCGATTTATAGCAAATATAGGGGACAGAGAAAGATATAAAGCGACATGAAAGTGAAAATTGCTCAGTCGAGTCTGACTCTGCGATCCCATGGACTGTATAGTCCATGGAATTCTCCAGGCCAGGATACTGGAGTGGGTAGCCTATCCATTCTCCAGCGGATCTTCCTGACCCAGGAATCAAACTGGGATCCCCTGTATTGCAGGCGGATGATTCACCACTGAGCCACCAGGGAAGCTCATGAAGTGACATAGCAGGGGTGCAAGAGACAACATTTTATGTAATAAACACACTGTTTTATTCTAATGTTTTGACAACAAGGGCCTTACCAACCGTGGGAAACTGCCCTCCTACGGCTAACCAGTCACTAGAGAGAGTAAAGAATTCGTGCTCGAGCACACCTTTATACACACACTGGCCAATCCAGTCAAACCCCAGCCCCTCAACTGGGGCTCTTACACTCCGTGGCAATATTTTTCTGACCTGTTACTCCAGGGCCAGGTACCCGACAACTGGAGCCTTACGGAGCCCTCTGAGACGCAAACTAGCCAACTTTTTTTTTTTTTTGCTCCCCGGGGTCCTCGTCGCTGTGTGAGGTCCTCTGGGGCTGCCGTGAGCAGCGGCTCCTCTCCGGGGGCAGCGTCAGGCTTCTCCCTGCCCGGCTCCTCTCGCTGCAGAGCACGGGCGCCGGGGCTCGCGGGCGCCGGGGCTGCAGCTCCCAGCTCCGGAGCACAGGCTCGGTAGCTGCGGGCCCACGGCCTTAGCTGCCCCACAGCAGGCGGGGTCTTCCCGGACCAGCGGCTGAACCTCCTCCGCCTGCATGCCAGGCGAATTCTTGACCCCTGGGCCACCAGGGAAGTCCCACCGTAGCCCATCTTCAGCTTGCTTGAGGCCTTGCTGGCCTTTCCGTGGAAACTGCAACGACAGCTCATGTCCTCGTTTCCTCCCCCCTCGCCCCTGATGCTTTCTCACGTGGGCTGCCGTGCCCTCTTCCCTGAGGAACTGTGAGTCACAGACTCTGTTCAGTGGCAATTGTCTCTTGACCTGTTAGCCTCATCCTACCTGAACAATAATAGGACCCATTCTTTGTCCAATTATTTTCGGCCACAAAAGAGAAAGTGTTAGCTGTTCAGTTGTGTCCAACTCTTTGCGACCCGTGGACTGTAGCCCGCCAGGCTCCTCTGTCCGTGGGGACTCTCCGGGCAAGAGTACTGGAGTGGGTTGCCATGCCCTTCTGCAAGGGATCTTCCAGACCCAGGGATGGAACTCGGGTCTCCCACATTGCAGGCAGACTCTTAACCACTGAGCCACCAAGTGGCTTGCAGGATCTTAATTCTCGGCCCAGGGATTGAACCCAGGCCCACAGCAGTGAAACCTAGGAGTCCTAACCACTGGACAGCTAGGGAATTCCCATAAAACCTACATTTTAAAACACCCTGACTGTGTGAAAACTCGGCAAGACAAATAACAAACAAATTGCAAGGAAATTTATCTCAGTTTAAAAAAAAATACCACAGGGATAAAATAAGAGAGAGAAAGAATCTTTGGTTAAAAAACTCATAAGAAACATCAACTAATTCCTAAGTATGAACCATATTTCATCCTAAATTTGAACCAACTCTTAAAAACATTATGAGACTAATGGAGAAATTTGAGTGCTGACTACGTGGTGATATTTGACATTATGAAATGAATGGTCATACTTTTAAGTATCCTCATAGAATTGTTGTTATAGTTTTAAAGGGACACTTTATCTTCACAGATTCATACGGAAATATTTGGGCCTCCTAGGTGGTTCGGTGGTAAAGAACCTGCCTGCAAACACAGGAGCTGCAGGTTTGATTCCTGGGTGGGACAGTGGGAGAGAAGGGAATGGCTACCCCCTCCAGTATTCTTGCCTGGAGAATCCCCATGGACAGAGGAGCCTGGCGGGTTACAGTCCATGGGGTTGCAAAGAGTCTGACATGACTGAGTAACTAACACTTCACTTCAAATATCAAACCTAATACTAAGAAATGTCTAAATAAACNTCCAGTATTCTTGCCTGGAGAATCCCCATGGACAGAGGAGCCTGGCGGGTTACAGTCCATGGGGTTGCAAAGAGTCTGACATGACTGAGTAACTAACACTTCACTTCAAATATCAAACCTAATACTAAGAAATGTCTAAATAAACAACCTTCATGTCTCCCCCTTACTCAGGGCTAGAAATTGCACTAAGGGCTTTAGGAATAGTATCCTTTTAGTCCTCAGAACAGTCCTTCAAAGGATGAAGTTTTGCCACCTCTAAGGATGTTCACAGGGAGCTCAGGGAAAGGGATTAGAGTAGAAAGGGATTAGGGTAGTCCCAAGGTCTGAATTAACCTCGACCGCAACAAAGGATTAGAAGCCTGGACACTAGTGTGAGTGTCTAGATACGACTTGGTTCTGTCATCTGTGACTCCTGAGATCATCCTCAAGGAAAAAGACCCTCTGAATGTCAGTAATCTGCTCTCTCTGATCTCCTTCCAGCAACGACTATCAAAAGCAAAAGTGAAGTCGCTAGTCGTGTCTAACTCTTTGCGACCCCATGGACTATGGCCCACCAGGCTCCTCCATCCGTGGGACTCTCCAGGCAAGAGCACTGGAGTGGGGTGCCATTGCCTTCTCCAGGGGATCTTCCCGACCCAGGGATCGGACCCAGGTCTTCCGCATTGTAAGCAGACGCTTTAGCGTCTGAGCCACCAGGGAAGTCCCATCAAAAGCAAGGCACCTCATGATCCTGTTCTTTCTCTGAATCCAACGTTCCCCACCAGGGACTGCACAGCCTTTGTGTTAGCATTTCACAATATACACACTATCTGGGAAAGCCAATATATTCAGAACACTTCCTGAATTTGCCTTTTGGGTTTCTGCATGGAAAAAAAATCACAAGGACATAAAAACGCAAATGGGGAAAGTGTTCACTCCTCTCCTAATTCTTCTTGCCCCTGCCCGATGCCAGGTCCACTGTGCTGTGTTTGCCACTATTTTTCTTCACACAAACATCAAATGTCCACCTGAACACAGCAGCTGTAGCCAACTCCAGCCTCCGTGGGGCAGAGTGAGCGATGCTTTCTCCTCGGAGATTTTCACCTGGCAGACTAAATTTAGAAGGTTATCCATGTCTTAAAAGAGTTAGGGTGTTCTTGGATTCAATTTCCTTGTTATAAACTTTAAACTGTTTCCTAGTTCTGGTGTACTAAATCCTGAGCCTGGGGAAAAAAAAAAAATTGCCCCTGATGTAAGTGTTAAAAAGAAATGTAGGTCTGGACTGTACATCACTGTTTAGGAGTCAGTACTTTCTCCCCTCTTCTTAGCCAGGAGGACAGAAATAGGACAGAAGCCATGATCTTAAGTGAATTTAATCCTTCCAGTGAGACAACTGTCTTGCTCATCAGACACCAAATATGACAGCATCAGAGGTCACACTCAAAAGGCCCTCATCACCTATCACTTACATTCCCACTTCAAAATTAAATGCATGAGCAAATCTTTGAAAGTATTTGAAAAGTAACATGTTTTCCTTGTTTGATGTACAAGTGTTATTGTAAATAATTCACTTAATCTATTATTTGTTATGAGTTTGACCCTTATTCCTCTGAGAAGTTTATTTCTTTTAACTGTAAATGTCACAGTTCTTCCATTCATCCTTTAACTGTAAATGTCACAGTTCTCTCAATCATCCTTTAAAAGCCATCTAGTTCATCTTCCCATCTTTTGTGATTAATTTCCCCACCAACACACACACACACACACACACACACGTTTCTTTGGTCTGCAGACCTTAAGAGCAAATGTATCATTTAGGCTCGATCACTTAGTAGCAAGTTGCTTCTGCACACATTTATTACTTCTATTCATAATTAGTCATGATTAACTAGATTGGAAACTCTCCAAGGGCAGAAGTTGTTTTCTCTATTATTTTATCTTCTAGTGCAGGGCCTGGCTCTGAATAAATGATCAATTAACACACAGCAATTAATGATTTGGGCCAGTGTCAAATGTACGGAGATGATGGTTTAATTATAATCACCCACAGTAATGACAACACTCATATCACCTCTAAGTTCTGTCTCTACTGGCTAACTTCTTCCAGAAAATGCTTATGAATTTTGCATAATATTGCTGGCATCTTGACATTACTGTTGCATGAGATTTATAATCTTACAAACCATTTGTCACCGAAACAATGTGGAAGATAAAAGTAATTTCAGTAATACATTGAAAATATTCTGCTGTTGAGATGTTTGTACATACATCATACAAAATGAGGAGAGACATGTTTTAGAAATGTCCTAGGCTGGTGACAAGATTGGACAAAGCAGGGCCACCATGCCCTGGGCAAGGATGCCAATAACTTGCAATGCGCCAATTTTCTCGGGCTCCAATTAAAGGTTAACTGGGGCTCAAAGGGAACAAAGGGATCTGCTTACCTCTTCCTCTCAGCTTCTCTGGAGGGACTGGGCTCAGGACTAGTCACCAGCTGAGAACACCTGCCCCCCACCCAGCCCTCTTGCTATGTGATAATCTGTTAGAACAAGAGAGACACGCTAACTCCAGGACCCAGAACCCACGACGGCGCAGCGGGGCGCGGCACTGCTGCCAGCATCCCATCGCCGCCGGAACGTGACTGTCTCTCATTCACTCACTCACAGCGAACGCTCCCTGCCTGTGGCCAGGCACCGCTCACGCTCTTGATGCCTCACATGGTGGCAGAGATGGGACATGCACCGAAACAAGTACCACGACAAGTGCCAGGGGAAGCCCTCCTTCCTGAGCCCGGGCCACGGTCTCTAAAGCAAGTTTGGAAACTCCAAAAATGCTTTAGCATGAAGCATTTATTTTCCCACAGTTCAGGCGCTCATTCCTCATCCCGTCAGAAAACTTGGAGATAAAATCCAATAATAGAGCATTGCCTGAAGTGTATTCCCAGGACCACTAGGTCTGCAGGATGATAATGGCTGTTACCCAAAGGGGGAAAAAACGAAAGAGAGGCTAAATCCTGATCAGTGACGACTAGAAACTGCTGATTTAATTAATGTCGGATTTTTTTTGTTGTTGTTAAAGATCCTTTAAAATGTTAATACTCTTTATGAGTCACTAGGAAAGGATAATATTCCCCGGAGTTAGATAGATGGCGATTTCTTTTTTCAGTGGACGTTTTTCTCATTGTACATACTTCAAGATTGCTGTCGAGCTTCCCCCAGGCCCATTCTCTCCATGGGGCTTCCCAGGTGGCTTGATGGCAATAGCATCTCCCTGCCAATGCAGGAGACACGGGCTTGATTCCTGAGTCGGGAGGATCCCTGGAGGAGGAAATGGCGACCCATTTCAGTATTCTTGCTTGGAAAATCCCACGGACAGAGAAGCCTGGCCAGCTACAGCCCACGGGGTCACAGAGTCAGACACGACTGAGAGACTCAGCACACACATACACATTCTTTCCATATCCTCTTCCAGGAGAAAGACAACAGGCTGAATATCAGCACAGTACAGAGGGGATTATCAAAATATGTTTATCTCCGTGGTCAAATGTTAAGGTCCTCCAGGAGGGTATAAGTGCATTTCAGATAACCAGGACGTCCTACGGTACAGCACAGAGGACTCTGCTTAGTGTTATGTGACAGTCTGGAAGGGAGGGGAGCTTGGGGGAGAATGGATATATGTGTAAGTATGGCTGAGTCCCTTTGCTGTCTGCCTGAAACCAACACGTTAATCATCTATACTCCAATACAAAATTAAAAGTTTAAAAAAAAATTAAGTTTTTTTTTAAAGGATATAAATTCATTTCAAAGATCAAGAAATAATGAATGGTGGATTTTTTGAATGCTTTCTTCCTAGTTCTAATACGTGTAGGCAACCTACTTTTCCCATCTCCTAGGACTGTTCTCTGTACTGACCTCAGAGGGCTCTACTTCAAGTTTACAAATTGGAATACGAGCTTGGTTTCCTGTTTCTCCAGCAGAATTTGGAAAATATGTCGATGCAGTTAAAAAGCATCCACAATAAGGCAGACACTTAGATGGACTAGCTTTCGGTAGATCAAAGCGGCCTCTGCAAAACTCAGTGCGGTAGATGTGAGTTCTTAGCCATGGCTGCGTACTCGAATCCCCTGGGCAGCCTACAACACCCCGGGATGCACGCCTGCCCCAGATGAACTAAATCATATTCTCTGGCGGTGAGGCCTGAGGATTGTTATTTTTTAAAACTCCCTGCAGACACAGAGAACAGACCCGTGAACACAGTTGGGGAGGAGAGGCTGGGATGAGCGGAGAGAGTGGCGACGAAACGCGTACATGACCGTTTGGGAGTCAGACAGCCGGTGCGCATGCGCCATGCGGCGCGGGGAGCTCGGACCCGGGTGG
>SJYV01041629.1:0-11363 GCA_006410875.1 Neotragus pygmaeus
TGTTTGACCACTTCCAATTTGCCTTGATTCATAGACCTGACATTCCAGGTTCCTATGCAACATTGCTCTTTACAGCATCGGACTTTGCTTCTATCACCAGTCACATCCACAACTGGATATTGTTTTTGGTTTGGCTCCATCCCTTCATTCTTTCTGCAGTTATTTCTCCACTGATCTCCAGTAGCATATTGGGTACCTACTGACCCGGGGAGTTCCTCTTTCAGTATTCTATCATTTTGCCTTTTCATACTGTTCATGGGATTTTCAAGGCAAGAATATTGAAGTGGTTTGCCAGTCCCTTCTCCAGTAGACCACATTCCGTCAGCCCTCTCCACCATGACCTGCCATTCTTGGATTGCTCCACAGGCATGGCTTAGTTTCATTGAGTTAGAAAGGCTGTGGTCCTAGTGTGATTAGACTGACTCGTTTTCTGTGAGTATGGTTTCAATGTGTCTGCCCTCTGATGCCCTCTTGCAATACCTACCATCTTACTTGGGTTTCTCTTACCTTGGACATGGAGTATCTCTTCATGGCTGCTCCAGCAAAGCGCAGCCGCTGCTCCTTACCTTGGATGAGGTGGGTATTTCCTTACCACCACCCTTCCTGACCTTCAACGTGGGATAGCTCCTCTAGGCCCTCCTGCCCCAGCGCCACCACTGTTCCTTGGATGTTGGGTTGCTCTCCCCAGACGCCGCCCCTGACCTCGGACTTGGGTGGCTCCTCTCGGCCGTTCCTGCATCATCCCAGCCTGGCACTCTTGGCTGCTGCCCCTGATTTCAGACGTGGGGAAAGTCCTCTTGGCCACCGCCCTTCAGGCATGGGGTCCTCCCAGCTTCTGCCCCTGATCTCTGACGTAGGGTAGCTCCTCTCAGTAGCGCTTAGTGTGCCAGTCGCAGCCACCTGCGCTTAGTGCATAAAAAGAATATAAGAGACTCCAGTTGGAGCCCTAGGTTGAGAAGATTCCCTGGAGAAGGAAATGGCAACCCACTCCAGTATTCTTGCCTGGAGAATCCCATGGACAGAGAGAAGCCTGAAGGGCTGCAGTCCATAGGGTAGCAAAGAGCCAGACATGGCTGAAGTGACCTTACATGCACACATTAAAAAAATAAAATATTGCTACTTTCATCAATATAAATGGATCTAGAGGTTATTATAATAAATGAAATAAGTCACACAAAGAAAGGCAAATTATATATAAATTTATATGTGAAATCTAAGGAAATAATGCAAATGAATATATATACAGTGAATCTACATACAGAAATAGATTGGCCAACATAGGAAACAAACTTATGAGGAAGGATAAATTGGGAGTATGGGATAAGTAGATAAAAGCTACCATATATAAAATAAGCAACAAGGCATTACTTTACAGTTCAAGGAACCATATTCAATATCTTATACTAATGTATAATGAAAAATAATCTGAAATATATATAACTGAATCATTCTTGGTACACTTGAAACTAACACAGTATTGTAAATCAACTATATTCTGTAAAAAAAAAAGAAAAAGAAAAAAAAGACAAGGGAAAGAATAGATATAACAAAAGGAGCATCATCTGATTCTCATGCTCATTTCATCATTATTTCAAACACTTTATGAGATGGTCTGTTTCTAGGAAAACTGACCTTATTAAGATCTGTTCTAAGACAACAAAATCAATAAGCAACGAATCAGTTATTGCAAAGATTCCTAGATTATTTTTGATTTTAGATATGGTCATAAACTACAAAAGTTTTTTTCAGAAATAGTACACTAACTGTGCAAAATTGAAATGTCTATTTATCATTGTCTGTAATTGAAAATGACTTAATAATATATTTGAACCATAGCTTTACATTAAGAGAGAAAAGCATTTTTACAGACATTTGACTGTAAAAGCAAGTCTATAGTCAAAATTTAGGGACTGTTCTATAAATTTCTAATGCCTTTTATTTTTAATCTGTGTGTGCGGCTTAAGGGTTCTTAGTTCCCAGACCAGAAATCAAACAGGGTCCCAGCAGTGAAAGCCTCAAGTCCTAACCACTGAACCCCCAAGGTGTTCTCTCTAATGCTCTCTTAGTAAAATCTTTATTTAGTTTAACAGAATTTACATCTTTCAACAGAATGTTTTTAGAAAAGCTTAAGCTAATAATAAATCAAGCATTATAATATGGTTAATCAAAATGCCCCAAACCAAAAAATAGTAAGGGAAAGATTTATTTAACATATTTGAAAGGTAATACAAAAAGGACACTATCTTATTAATCCAAAATATGTTGCAATATATTATGTGCTCAAGTATCAGCTAACTACGTTGGCCAGAATTATATATTTTAACAATGAGGACAAATCATACCAAATTTAGAATGAATAATCTATTATTAGTATTAACTTTTTGGTATCCGTTCAGTTCTGTCGCTCAGTCATGTTCGACTCTGAGACCCCATGGGCTGCAGCACAACAGGCTTCCCTGTCCATCACCAACTCCCAGAGTTTGTTCATACTCATGTCCATTGAGTCGGTGATGCCATCCAACTATCTCATCCTCTGTAGGCCCCTTCTCTTCCTGCCTTCAATCCTTCCCAGCATCAAGGTCTTTTCCAATGAGTGAGTTCTTTGCATCAGGTGGCCAAAATATTGAAGCTTCAGCTTCACCATCAGTCTTCCAATGAATAGTCAGGACTGACTTCCTTTAGGATTGACTGGTTTGATCTCTTTGCAGTCCAAGGGACTCTCAAGAGTCTTCTCCAACACCATTGTTCGAAAACATCAATTCTTCACTGCTCAGCTTTCTTTATAGTCCAACTCTCACATCCATACATGACTACTGGAAAAACCACAGCTTTGACTAGACAGACCTTTGTTGGCAAACTAATGTCTCTACTTTTTAATACGCTATCTAGGTTGGTCATAGCTTTTCTTCCAAGGAGCAAGTGTCTTTTAATGTCATGGCTGCAGTTACTATCTGCAGCAATTTTGGAGCCCAAGAAAATAAGTCTGTCATTGTTTCCATTGTTTCCCCATTTGCCATGAAGTGATGAGACTGGATGCCGCGATCTTGGTTTTTTGAATGTTGAGTTGTTTTAAGCCAGCTTTTTCATTCTTCTCTTTCACTTTCATCAAGAGGCTCTTTAGTTCCTCTTCACTCTCTGTCATAGGGTGGCATTATCTGCATATCTGTGGTTATTGATGTTTCTCCCTGCAATCTTGATTCCAGCTTATGCATCATCCAGTCCGGCATTTCGCAAGATGTACTCTGCACATAAGTTAAATGAGCAAGGTGACAATATACAGCCTTTACATCCTCCTTTCCCAATTTGGAATCAGTCCATTGTTCCATGTTCACTTCTAACTGTTGCTTCTTGACTTGTGTACAGATTTCTCAGGAGGCAGGTCAGGTGGTCTGGTATTCCCATCTCTTGAAGAATTTTCCACAGTTTGTTGTGATCCACACAGTCAAAGGCTTTGGTGTGGTCAGTAAAGCAGAGGTAGATGTTTTTCTGGAACTCTTGCTCTTTCTATGATCCACCGGATGTTGGCAACTTGATCTCTGTTTCCTCTGCCTTTTCTAAATCCAGCTTGAACATCTGGAAGTTCTCAGTTCACATACTGTTGAAGCCTTGCTTGGAGAATTTTGAGCATTATTTGATAGTGTGTGAAATGTATGTTGAACATATTACTGAATACCTAAGCCAATTTCCTTAAGCTTGTGTTTTATTCTGTATAAGACATAGTGTATGTTAGCTAGGGGGAAAAAGTGATCCACGAATTAAAATCTTTTATTGTTACCTTTGAAAAATAAATTTTCAACAAATANTCAGTTCACATACTGTTGAAGCCTTGCTTGGAGAATTTTGAGCATTATTTGATAGTGTGTGAAATGTATATTGAACATATTACTGAATACCTAAGCCAATTTCCTTAAGCTTGTGTTTTATTCTGTATAAGACATAAATAGTGTATGTTAGCTAGGGGGAAAAATTGATCCACGAGTTAAAATCTTTTATTGTTATCTTTGAAAAATAAATTTTCAACAAATATTTTACTCCTTCATATAATTCTAATTTTAAGATTTTAGTAGGTACAGAATCGGAATACTTTGGTTGATCGAAACTGTCCCAAGTAAAAGAGCTTGGGCAAAACAGCAAGGTTAAAACAGAAGAATGAAAATGGCAAGACTAAATTTTCCTAGCCTCATTTCTCTGTATTTGTACTTTTAACATAATATTTTTATTGATGTAAAACACACATAATGTGCAATTCATCATCTTATTTTATGTGTAGGAGTCATTATGTGCATTTTAAGTATATTGTTGTTTTTCATTTGCTAAGTTGTGTCCAGCTTTTTGCCACCCCATTGACAAACATGCCAGGCTTCCCTGTCCTTCACTATTTCCCAGAATTTGCTCATACTCACGTCCATTGAGTCAGTGATGCCACCCAACCATCTTATGCTCTGTTGTTCCCTTCTCCTCCTGTCCTCAATCTTTACCAGCGTCAGGGTCTTTTCCAATGAGTTGGCTCTTCGCATCAGGTGGCCAAAGTATTGGAGCTTCAGCTTCAGCGTCAGTCCTTCCAAAAAATATTCAGGCTTGATTTCCTTTAGCATTGACTGATTTGATCTTCTTGCTGTCCAGGGGACTTTCACGAGTTTTCTCCAGGATTATTAAATACATCAATATTGCGTGCAACCATCACCACTATCGATCTTCAAAACTCTCATTTTGCAAAATGAAAACTGTATACCACTTAGTCAACAACTTTCCATTACCCCCTCCTCCCAGCCCCCTGGCAAACACTACTCTACTTTCTGATTCTGTAAATTTGACTATCTAGGTTCCTCCTATGACTGGAATCACACAAGTTTGTGTTTTGTGACTGTCATCACACTTAGCATAACGACCTAAAGGTTCATCCATGTTGTGGCATATGTCAATATTTCCTTCCTTTGTAAAGATGAATAATGTTTCATCATTTGTTTATATACACCATAGTTTACTTATCCATTCATCCCTGGATTATTGCGTCCATGTTTTATCCTTGGGTTGCTTGCATGTTTTAGCTATTATGAATAGTGATGCTATAAACATGGTGTTCAGCTATGTCTTCAAGATTATGCTTTCAATTATTTGGGGTGTATATCTGTACGTGAGGTTTGGGGCTTCCCTGGTGGCTCAGATGGTAAAGAACCTGCCTCCTATGTGGTAAATCAGGGTTCAATCCCTGGGTCTGGAAAATCCTCTGGAGAAGGAAATGGCAACCCACTCCAGTATTCTTGCCTGATAAATCCCATGGGCAGAGAAGCCTGGTGAGCTACAGTTCATATGGTCACAAAGAGTTGGACACGACTGAGTAACTAACACTACACTATCCATAAGTGGAATTGCTAGATCATAGGACAATTTAAAAAAAATTTTTTTTAGAAATGTTCATACTCATCTCCACAAAAGTGTACCATTTTCTGTTTCCACCACCGTGCACAAGGGTTCCAGTTTCTGCACACCTTTGTCAATACTTCTTTCTCTCTTGCTCTTTTTCTTTTTGGCCACATCTTATGGCATGTTGGATCTTAGTTGCCTGACCAACGATCAAACCCATACCCCCTGCAGTGGAATCACAGAGTCGTAAACACTAGACAGCCAGAGAAGTCCTGTTGAACATCTTCTCATATGCTTATTAACCCTGCATATATCTTCTTTAAGAAAATGTCTTTTCACATTGTTTGCTTTTTGCAGTTACGTTTAAAAGTTCTCTGTTCCAGACATTAAGCCCTTATAAAACTTATGACTTGTAAATATGATCTCTNATCTAGGTTCCTCCTATGACTGGAATCACACAAGTTTGTGTTTTGTGACTGTCATCACACTTAGCATAACGACCTAAAGGTTCATCCATGTTGTGGCATATGTCAATATTTCCTTCCTTTGTAAAGATGAATAATGTTTCATCATTTGTTTATATACACCATAGTTTACTTATCCATTCATCCCTGGATTATTGCGTCCATGTTTTATCCTTGGGTTGCTTGCATGTTTTAGCTATTATGAATAGTGATGCTATAAACATGGTGTTCAGCTATGTCTTCAAGATTATGCTTTCAATTATTTGGGGTGTATATCTGTACGTGAGGTTTGGGGCTTCCCTGGTGGCTCAGATGGTAAAGAACCTGCCTCCTATGTGGTAAATCAGGGTTCAATCCCTGGGTCTGGAAAATCCTCTGGAGAAGGAAATGGCAACCCACTCCAGTATTCTTGCCTGATAAATCCCATGGGCAGAGAAGCCTGGTGAGCTACAGTTCATATGGTCACAAAGAGTTGGACACGACTGAGTGACTAACACTACACTATCCATAAGTGGAGTTGCTAGATCATAGGGCAATTTTTAAAATTTCTGTTTAGAAATGTTCATACTCATCTCCACAAAAGTGTACCATTTTCTGTTTCCACCACAGTGCACAAGGGTTCCAGTTTCTCCANAATCCCATGGGCAGAGAAGCCTGGTGAGCTACAGTTCATATGGTCACAAAGAGTTGGACACGACTGAGTGACTAACACTACACTATCCATAAGTGGAGTTGCTAGATCATAGGGCAATTTTTAAAATTTCTGTTTAGAAATGTTCATACTCATCTCCACAAAAGTGTACCATTTTCTGTTTCCACCACAGTGCACAAGGGTTCCAGTTTCTCCACACCTTTGTCAATACTTCTTTCTCTCTCGCTCTTTTTCTTTTTGGCCACATCTTATGGCATGTTGGATCTTAGTTACCTGGCCAAAGATCAAACCCATACCCCCTGCAGTGGAATCACAGAGTCGTAAACACTAGACCGCCAGAGAAGTCCTGTTGAACATCTTTTCATATGCTTATTAACCCTGCATATATCTTCTTTAAGAAAATGGCTTTTCACATTGTTTGCTTTTTGCATTTACGTTTAAAAGTTCTCTGTTCCAGACATTAAGCCCTTATAAAACTTATGACTTGTAAATATGATCTCTCATTCTGTCGGTTGCATTTTGACTTTATTGATAATGTCTTTGAGACACAAAAGTTTTTAATATTTAGGAAGTCCAGTGTGTGCATTTAAAAAATTTTATGGCCTGTGTCTAGGGTGTCCTATCCATTAAATCATTACTAAAGCCTACTTTGTCAAGTTACTAAAAATGATTACTATTGAAATTCATTTCCAGGTATTAAAAAAAAAAAGTTTGATTGGTGCAGTAGGACAGCAGCCTCTAGAGCCAGTGGCATGAGGGATGGGGCCATGACATGTGACACCATGGTGAGAGGAATATGCTTGGTGGGCAAGTGTGAGATGTGCACAGAAAATGGTAGCTTCTCCAGTGTTTATACTCTCTACATAATGATGGTAGCTATGAGAAACACAGTTGGAATTGTCCCCAAGTCAGCTCATCTTCAAGGCTAGCCATTCATTTCACTGATTGCACTGATGTGTAGTTTCTTAATCCCATGAGAAGGGGCTTATCCCTTAATTGTAAGGTAATGATGAGAGTGTGGGATGACTCCTAAATCCAAGAACTCGTGATCTTCCTCAGTGTAATGTATCCAGTGTATGGAGTCGATTTTAAAAGAGATTAGAATGACTGGAAGAGACACAGGTCAAGCCCAAAGGGTGAACTGTCTGTTATTCATACACTAAGGAGAGTGAAAAACCTGGCTTAAAACAACATGCTAAAAACCAAGATCATGGCATCCGGTCCCATTACTTCATGACAAATAGATGGTGAAACAATGGAAACAGAGAGAGACTTTATTTTCTTGGGTTCAAAAATCACTGCAGATGGTGACTGCAGCCATGAAATTAAAAAAAACACTTGCTCCTTGGAAGAAAAGTCATGATGAACATAGACAGTATATTAAAAACCAGAGACATTACTCTGCCAACAAAATTCCATCTAGTCAAAGATACGGTTTTTCCAGTAGTCATGTATGGACATGAGAGTTGGACCATAAACAAGGCTGAACACTGAAGAATTGATGCTTTTGAGCTGTAGTGTTGAAGAAGACTCCTGAGAGTTCCTTGGACTGAAAGGAGATCCAACCAGTCAATCCTAAAGGAAAGCAATCTTGAATATTCATTAGAAGGACTGATACTGAAGCGGAAGCTCCAATACTTGGCCACCTGATATGAAGAACTGATGCTGGGAAATATTGAAGGCAGAAGGAGAAGGGGACGACAGAAGATCAGATGGTTCGATGGCATCACTGACTCAATGGACATGACTGAACAAACTCTGGGAGATGGTGATGGACAGGAAGCCTGGCGTGCTGCAGTCCCTGGGGTTGCAAAGAGTTGGGCACAACTGAGTGACCAAACAACAACAAAGCTGGACTCAGATGAGAACTTGAGACATTGGCTCATCAGCCCCTGTTCTTTTTCACTGATTTCTTCTAGTCTGTATATGGGAGAGATGAACTCATATGTAAAGGTGAGCTGCAGTGCCATTTCTCCGCTATGAATGCGATATGGACACTGACCCCCATCCCCCTGTAGGTGAAAGAACTGATCGATGTCACAAAAGGTAAAACCACCCTCCCACCACTGATTGTGCCATGTACAACGGGAAACTGAGAAGAGACTTACAGGTGGCATCAGGTGCACACCTGTAGTAGTAGGGTGATTCGTATTGAAAGAAAAACCGTGTTACAACCCAGTTATTCTTTTGTTTGTTTTGGCCATATGGCACACAGGATATTAGTTCCCTGACCAGGGATGGAACCAACACCCCCTGCAGTGGAAGCATGGAGTCTTAACCACCGGACCGCCAGGGAAGTGCCTCACAATCCAATTATGATGCCCATGATTCATACAAAGGGCACAGGGGTTGAAATTGAGGACATTTAAAAACGCCTATTAAAGAGACTCACAGACTTAGAAAATGAACTTATGATTGTGGGGGAGAAGAGATAGTTAGGGACTTTGGGAAGGTCATGTACACACTGCTGTGTAAAATGGATAACCAGCAAAGCCCTACTGTATAGCGTGTGGTGCTCTGCTCAATGCTGTGTGCCAGCCTGGATGGGAGGGGTGTTAGGGGGAGACTGAATGCACGTACATATATGACTGAGTTCCTTCTCTGTTCACCTGAAACTACCACAATATTGTTAATTGGCTGTACCTCAATACAAAATAAAAAGCTCAAAGTTAAAAAAAGCTTACTAGAATATTAGAAAGTTATAAAATAAATAAAAACACCAAAATAATATTAGAAAGTTAAGAAATAAATACATAAATAAAAACACCTATTGAGGGCTGAACTGAAAATGAGTTAGTGAGAGTTCCCGCATCTCAAATAACCCATTTTGTTTCAATGCTAATGTGAAGAATGAAATTGTCTTGCGTTTCTGTGTTGCAGGGGGATCCCACGAATCTTAACTATTCTTTAAGACAATATGTTTGTATTTTCCAAATATTTACTGAATGTCACTTTGTTTAAAATGACACACATCCTGGATATGTCCACTAAACTTTGAAAAAGGAAAGTTCTTCATTTTTCCTTCCTCAGTGATCGAGGAACATAATCCTTGTGTCAGGAAACTTTGTGTCATTGTTAAAGTGGTGACTGCAACAATTAGCTGTAAAATGGAGGTGGATAGGGATGCTAAGTATTTTCCAAAAGTTTGTGCTTCTGAGATTCAGTGGGCATATAATCAAGTGCCCACTTGATTAAAAAGATGATTTAAAATTCTTAAGACATAGCTTTGTAGAATCTAGAAGCCAGATGTGTATAGCCATAATATGAATTCTTTAAGTGAATTTCTCTACACATAAAATGTAGTGAACATTACCTTTAGCTTGGAGAGAAAGCCAGGTATGTCTCCTTCCATATTATTAAACTCCACTGTTGCCCTTGGCCTTTAAATTATCTTTAATGTAGATTTAGGTTCTGCCCGATGTGACACTTACTATGACCCCCCGGGAGCACTTTCTAACCTTTACTATCAATAATATCCATGAATTCAAAGTCTTACCTCCGGATGTGAAGGCCAGTAGACTGACACACCTGTCACTCTAGTGATCACCAAAGTTGACCTGGCTGACAAGGCAGGTGACCCCCTCTGTCCCACCACTCCACATATGTGTCTTTCTGCTTTTGCATGCTCTTGGTTCCCAGGCCCCAAGCTCTCTCTCCTCTGAGAGACCTTCATGAGCAGAAAGAATTTTTCCCAAGCTCATACAGCACAGTGGGTCGTGGTTGGAGAACTAAGGTTAACAAACCTTTCAAGTGCACAGAACCCTTGGGGTCAGCCAACATAAGCATCCAAGGAAAGAAACAGTCCGTCTTGTATGTAGCTTGTCTATCCTAGGAGATAGGGTGTGTGTTCAGTCTCTCGGATTTGAGAGTGGTGCGTTGTGAAGCCCCAGGCCCTGTCCCATGGAGGACACTATGGAAATGGCCCAAGTGCAGGCAGGACTCTAAGTATTTCAGAATCCCCGTCATACTGTGACCTCCAGATGGATCGCCAGGGCAGTAGGTGTGCCTGATCCATGGCAGAGCTGTCTCCAACTTCTCTCTCCTCTGTCAATTGTCACTTCTATTGTGTCTATTCTTCCCTAACTACCCTCCCAACGTCCCCAACTTCAGAGTCTGTTTCTGTTTGTGCACACCTCTGCAGTTACGGTAATGCAGAGAGATAAATGGCTTGAATTGTAAGGGGATGGCTCGTGTTCACCAAGATCTTTAGAGGTTTCATTGCCAAACTAAATATGATGGAGGGATTGAGTGGTGGCCTGCAAAGCTGTAATCATCACTTTTCTTCTGGATTCTGCCCACACGCGTGCATGCATGCTCACTCGCTCGGTTGTGTCCAACTCTTTGTGACTCATGGACTGCAGCCCGCCAGCATCTTCTGTCCATGGAATTCTCCAGACAAGAATACTGGCATGGGTTGCCACTTCCTCCTCCAGGGGAATCTTCCCAACCCAGGGACTGAACCCACATTTCCTGCATCTTCTGCACTGGCAGGCAAATTCTTTATTGCTGAGCCAGCTGGGAAGCCCCTTCTGCCCACATACTGAGCTCTAAACCAGTCTCTACCTCTTGGGGGGGTGGTTCTCAGTTTCCCAATTAAACACAGAGTGTTTGGACACAGAATTGCACAAACACATGCATGGTTGGGCATTTTCTCAGGCTCCATCAACCCTGGATGGGTTACTGGTGTGTGTGGGCTCAGGAGACACAGGAGCAAAGGTCTCCTCATGTGGGCAGATGCAGGTGAATCCATAGCAGGAGTGGCCAGGACTCCTGCCAAGGTCCCAACTGAAACAAGTGGCCACAGTTGGGCCCCATGACAGTGAGTGCACCTGAAACCCACCTCCTTGCACAAACACGCACCCTAGGCCAAGGGCTCTATTCTG
>SJYV01041634.1:0-13963 GCA_006410875.1 Neotragus pygmaeus
AGATGGGGAAACAGTGGAAACAGTGTCAGACTTTATTTTGGGGGGCTCCAAAATCACTGCAGAAGGTGATTCCAGCTATGAAATTAAAAGACACCTAACCCTTGGCAGGAAAGTTAGAAAGCATATTAAAAAGCAGAGACATTACTTTGCTAACAAAGGTCCGTCTAGTCGAGGCTATGGTTTTTCCTGTGGTCACGTACGGATGTGAGAGTTGGACTATAAAGAAAGCTGAGCATCAAAGAATTGATGCTTTTGAACTGTGATGTTGGAGAAGACTCTTGAGAGTCCTTTGGACTGCAAGGAGACCCAACCTGTCCATTCCAAAGGAAATCAGTTCTGGGTGTTCATTCGAAGGACTGATGTTGAAGCTGAAACTCCAATACTTTGGCTACCCGATGTGAAGAACTGACTCACTTGAAACGACCCTGATGCTGGGAAAAATTGAAGGCAGATGAAGAGGGGGACCCAGAGGATGAGATGTTTGGATGACATCTCCAATTAATGGACATGAATTTGGGTAAACTGCGGGAGCTGGTGATGGACAGGGAGGCCTGGCGTGCTGCCATCCATGGGGTCGCAGAGAGTCAGACATGACTGAGTGGCTGAACTGAAATGACTGAACTGAAGACCTTTTTTGTAGTTCTTCTGTGTATTCTTACCACCTCTTCTTAATATCTTCTGCTTCTGTTAGGTCCATACCATTTCTATCCTTCATTCTGCCCATCTTTGCTTGAAATGTACCCTTGCTATCTCTAATTTTCTTAAAGAGATCTCTAGTCTTTCTATAGTTTTCCTCTACTTCTTAGGATATATCACTTAGGAAAGCTTTCTTATCTCTCCTTGCTATTCTTGAGAATTCTGCATTCAAGTGGACATAACTTTCTTTTCCTCCTTTGTCTTTTGCTTCTCTTTTTCTCTTAGCTATTTGTAAGGCCTCCTCAGACAACCATTTTGCCTTCTTGCATTTCTTTTTCTTGGGGGTGGTTTACAAACTTCTGTCCACAGTTTTCCAGGTACTGTATCTAATCCCTTGAATCCATTTGTCACTTTCACTGTATAATCTTAAGGGATTTGATTTAGGTCATGCTAAAATGGTTTAGTAATGTTATGTGTCAGTCAGTCAGTCAGTTCAGTCACTCAGTCATGTCTGACTCTCTGCGACCCCATGAGTTGCAGCACGCCAGACCTCCCTATCTATCACCAACTCTCAGAGTTCACTCAAACTCATGTCCATCGAGTTGGTGATGCCATCCAGCCATCTTATCCTCTGTGTAGAAGAGATGAAATGTTGTGTGGAAATTAAAACAGATGTTTCATATTAGACTGTAACAGAAAATTTTGGTTTGATTTTTGGTTTTTGCAGGTATAGGGGAATTTGCTTTTTGTTTTGCTAATTTTCCTATTCCTGAACATATTAGCAAAAACTGAATTTCTTTTCTCAAACATTTGTTGATCATTTATACTTTGTATCATAAACTATTAAAGGAAAAAATAAAGAAATATCAGGTTGATAAGTCAATGCCAACTTTGAATTATATTCCTAGTTCAAAACTGTAGATTTACCTCAGTTTGCCTCAAATAACTGATCTTGCAAATGAACAAAAGAGAAATAAACCTTGAACCTTTATGGGGTTACAGTAAAATTCCTTCAAAAGGATAGTATTAAAAGAATGTTCTGTGGGAGAGAGACAGCTTTGAGAACAGTAGTCAAGATGGAAAGAAAGCTTTTGAAACTGCCACTGAGCAATTCAGAAATTAAGAGTCCAGTCAGAGGAGCTGCTGATATGTCACAGGGCTGGGTTGGGGGGGGGGGGCACACAAAACCATCTGTTTGCAATACCAGGGGATGGTGCCTGGTCAGCAAGCAGCGCCAGTCAGGTTTTGTCATGGGGCCCATTACCATGCAGGTTTTTCCATCCTGTGCTTTTACTTTGAGAGGAAACAAGCAGACCTTTGGAAGGATATGATCTGAGACCTAGGCACAGACATCTGACTGAGTTGCAGGGAGAAATTCCATGAGCAGCTCTAGTAGGAGAAGAGAATTCAGAAATAGTGTTTCTTATTAGTCCTTGCATTAAGAAAGAGAGTAAAAGGAACTCATCTTAAGAACTTATTCCTGGTAGGAATTGATAGAATGGATAAAATTACTGGGGCCTCCTTTTTCGTATACCTGGGAAAGATTGATGGAGAAGGAAATGAGCAACCCACTCCAGTATTCGTGTCTGGAGAATTTACAATCCATGAGGTCACAAGAGTCAGACACAATTGAGTGACTAAAGAGAGAGAGAAGAAGGATTGAAAGAAGAGATTTTCTTATATTACAGAGAAGAAAATTAAAATTTAAGATTAAAATTAAACAGAATCATAACTTGTCTTTCTCTATAAAATGACTCCCAGAAGAACACACAATATCTTCATTAGATATCTTTCATGTCAAGGCCAATGAAATCCCACACTACTTCCTGACACTATATTAAAAACATTTTTGCCTATAGAAAGTTTGCTATGTTTTTTTAAAAACAAGTTTTACAATGTGTACCATAAACATCCTTGAATATCTTTGCCCGTCCTTACTAGCTCCTGATGGAGCCTGGAAAGAGTGGAATTGAGCACAGGGGTGGAAGAAGTCATGCATTACCATTCATGAGGTATACTAACACTGCTTTAATTGTAGCATTGTTTCTGGTAGCAAAGTCAAATTCAACAAATTTTGACCGAGTGCCTGTAAAGTGCACCTCACTCTGCTAGGCCCTAAAGGGTATTAAGATGTTGTCTGTGTCCTATATCTAATCATTCAATGGAAAGACCCTATGAGCCTAACTCCTTGAGAGAGCTAACTGTGAAGATTTTCTAACAGCAGTACACAGTAAGGAGAAGGACTGAGTAGAGATTCACCATACCCAGAATCTGGGCTTATGTTTCTTCTCTAACTAGGGAATATCTCATTTTTCCAGTTGGATTTTACATCTGTTTCACCTACCCACTCAAGTACTTCAACCACAGCATAGATATCAACACGTGATTAGAATAGTTCTTAAAGTTCTGCTTGTGAGTTATTCAACTTTGATAGTTGCAATAAAAAATTAGTAATAATCGAAACTGTAGGAAATTTTTTCTGTTTACCATTGCTATATTTTCTTCCAACAAAAGGATATAGATTCTCAAGGTTTAGTCAAAACAGAGCTTGAATCAACATAATTTTTTCTTAGGTCTACTTCAACAGTCAAGAGCAGAATGGGGGTTGACAAACTTTCTGTAATAACCGGAGGGCAAACTTTTTTGCAGGCAGATAGTGTCTGTCACAAATGCTCAGCTCTGCCAGTGTAACCTGAAAGTGGCCATAAAGAAAGTAAATAAACCAATCTTGTGTTCCAAAAACATTTTGTTATAAAACCAGATGATGGTCATTGGGCAGAAGTTTGCCAAGCCTTGACCTAGAACAATATGATTCATTAAGCATCTCTTGAAAGAGAAGAATTGTGTTAAGGACAACTAGATTCTATTTCTATGACTAAATTTGAAGAAATAAATCAGTTAGCAATTCAACTCTGCTTCCTATATTATTACAAAGGGAATGGACCAATAAGGAACAAGCTCACTTCTGGTAGACAGAGGAAGGGGCAGAAAGAAACAAATGAAGCCAGTCAAAACTGAATTTCCAGCCTTGCTCAGTTCAAGAACAGTGTGATCTGTGATTAGGAAAATTACTGTGGAGCTGCTCCACATGGCTCTGTCATTTGGCACATTACTAAACATCTTTGTAAAATGGAATCCTATTAATAATGACAATGCCAAAGATATTTAGATAGTTATTGTTAGGATTGACAGAGTTACCATATTTAATGTACTTAATACTGTGGTTGAGCACACGACAAATTGCATAAGAGCTCAAACATCCTATACAGATAGGCTTCAATCTTTCCTTCCTCACGCATTCCTGATGAGGACTCTAGGAATGGGAGATCCAAGTTTGAATGAATGTCACTCATATTGCATCGGTTTTGTAGACATATCCACCATGAAAAATAAGAATTTGATAATGAGAAATTCTAAGTCAAGAATGCTACAGTAGTGGGATGAAATTGGTATAATGTTTAGTTTCCATTCTTATCCATTTCTTCCAAATGAAGATGCATTCCCTCCAAGACTCTGCTTTACTGATTATGCACAGCTAGCAGGCTTGGAAAAATTAAAATAGGTTCTCTTTAAGTTTCATAAACTGGCCCACTCTGCAGCAGCATGTGGGAAACAAGCAATAATTAAGTAGGCATGCCGGCCTGCCTGAAGGCTCCTTCACTCTTTTCAGAGCTTCTCTGCATGCTGTCTGTCCAGGGGCCAGCCAGCTCACCCCAACCACATCCTAGATAAATATCACTGCCCACCTTGCCACCTGTGCTCCATGCTATGTGCAAACCCTGAACTGCTGAGGTTGTTGTTGGCTTGCTGTTACTTCTGCAGACAAATACAAGCTTTTCAGGACAGCAGGTAAAGTGGAGCCCTAGAGCTGCAGCAAGAGCCTGTGTTCAACAGAGAACTCAGGGCAAACTTGGAGAATAGTCTTTATCACATTCACCCAGGTGGCAGGCACTGGGAGGAAGAGATCACCAGCTGCTGGCACAGGCAGTTCCAATCCAAGTGTACAGAGGGAACAAAATCACCCAAGACTTGAGCCCAAGTTTAGTTATGAGCCAGCTGTACAACATAGAGTCAATCAATTAAACTTTCTGTATTTCTGACTACAAACATGCAGATGTAATTTTTATAATCAAATTCATTAAGTTTGAAACAATGTACGTAAAAGTGCTCTGAAAAATACAAAGTACCATGAAAACTGCTTGGGTTTTTGTTTTTGTTTTTAATGGAACATGGCATTATAGAAATCGATGTCACTTTATGGAAATTTTTTAATTTGACTGTGTACCTGATTTAAGAAACATCACCATCAATTCTATAAGGAATGATGTTGAGTTTTATTTTAATTCAAAATGATGATGGTGAATCTCTTCTGATCACTTGTTTATGCATGATCTCATATCAAGCTGTCATTCATGTTTGGGAGCATTTATAAGAATAGTTCAAATAGAGGAAAACTCATTTTTAGTGAAAGTAGTAAACCATATAATACAAACCATAAATACCTTCAATATTTCAGTGAAGTGATGAAGTATTGATGCTTAGAAAATTGCATATCTATAACCCAATTCAATATACAAGCAAGCCAATTTTTTTTTTAAGTTGAGTAGGCGATCATTCTTTCTCTTTCTGAGTTATTTCATTATTATTCCTTTCTTATGAAATTAATAACATATGCATGTGTAATATATACCATGCTATATTTAAATATTTACTATATACACTAAACACATAAATTTTAGACTCAAGATTATTAGAATTATCTCTTGAAAAGAGATGTAAAGAAACTAAAATCCACTGTTTTACAAGTAAAGATTACAGTTCTTCATTTTAAGTAGCATTTCTTATAGTCAATAAATCTTAATTGGATAACAAATCAATAAATTCTTTAAGATAAACAAAATTTCATAATTTTAGACTTTATAGAATTTCAAAATATTTTCTGGATAAATATCCAGAAAAGCTCAATACATTAAAGATTTATTGAAACAAATTATTACACAGCTTAAAAGCATAAAGAATTATTTCAATAGGTTCACTTTTCTGTGTTAATCATTAAGCATCTTTTCAGCGAAGCAACAGACTTTTCTCTTTTTTTTTACTTTTTTTTTATTTTTTTTTTACTTTACTTTTTTTTATGGTAGTAAGCATACAGGATTTATTAGAGAGACAGAAAGTACAAAGCTTTCAGCATAGACACTGAGAGCACATAAAGAGTCTCCCAAAAGGCAAGGATTACAGCAGTTTTAAGTCTTTACCAGTATTAATCTGTACATTTGTCTTGGGTGCTGTCCTTAAAATATGTTATTTCTAACCAATCAGTTTAAAGATCAAAGTGTTTAACTTAACATCAGAATGACTTAAGCAACAGAGTGACTCTTCTTCGATGGCTTAATAATGAACTCTTTTAGGGTTTTCAGCTCCTGTCCAAAGATAGCATGAACTGGAATAAAATGGAGAAAGAGATACAGGAGAGATTCATATTTGCTTTTTACCTTTGGGTTCAGTGAGCAATGATGAACTAAATTCAATGTGGATTACTCAATCCATAAGGTATAATATAAAAATATATCTAAAAGTCGGACACGACTGAGTGACTGAACTGAACTGAACTGAAGAGTTGTCATTACTTATAATTTTCTTTAATATTTCTATTTGAAAATCTTATATTTTATTATTCATTTACTAATTGTAACTAATTTTTCAGTTTTAAAAGTCAAATAACAACATAATTGTGTTTGAAGTATAATGTCTTTAGTACCGTTTGTGAAAACCAAAGAATTCCTCTAGGTTTTGTGATACAAAATTAAATGATTCAGAAATTAAGGGGCCAAACAGTAAGACTCATGTTCCTTGAATAATTTACTGTTGAATCACGTAAATATATCAGTAGATGCAGGTCTTCCATTTCCCAACCCATTATTACATGTTACTAGCAAATCTAAATTTCTTTATGGGATTTCCCTGGTAGCTCAGAGAGTAAAGAATTTGCCTATAATGTGGGAGACATGGGTTTGATTCCTGGGCTTGGAAGATCCCCTGAGAAATGAACTGGCTACCCACTCCTGAATTTTTTGCCTAGAGAATTCCATGGTAAGGAGCCTGGCAAGCTACAGTCCAAGGGGTTGCAAAGGGTCAGACACCACTGAGCGACTTTCACTTTCACCATTATATAGTAATAAATTGCTTATTAATAAAGCAATACAATGAATCAAAACGTATTACTCTTTAGCAGACTATAGGCAGAACTAAGCTTAACTTTTTATTTTTATTTTCATTCTTAGTACCTTTATGAAAGCAGCCTTAATCATGTACTATAATACTAGGTGCCTATGGTTCACAGTGCGATGTTGATATACTTAGAAGGCATGCATCACTGACTCGATGGACATGAGTTTCAGCAAACTCCAGGAGTTGGTGACGGACAGGGAGGTCCGGCATGCTGTAGTCCATGGGGTCACAAAGAGTTGGACAGGACTGAGCAACTGAAATGAATTGAATTGAACTGAAACTTAGATAAGACTGTTCATCCTTGTGATTGATGTTAGTGGCTGAGCTTCATTTATAATCAACTTTTTCCTGCATGGTGCTATATAAATCTGGTTTAGTGTACATAATCAATCTTTAAAATTCAGCTTTTGAAGCTTTGAAAAACAAACCTTGTGCATTTGGCACAACAGTTTGACCTAAATGTTCAGTTCTGTTCCATTTTGCTCTGTATATCATATTCCTAAGTTGTATCTCAAAAAAACATCTGAAATGGTAACATAAAGCAATTTATAAATATATTAAACAATATAAACTTCCAAGTAAAAAGAGTGGATGGAGTAGGGTAACAGGCTGTCCATTTATGCATAATAAAATAAACCATCCTACCCCTGCCAAAAGGATTAAGGAGGAGAACAAGCTAACAATACAAGAGAGAAGAACAAACCAATGTCATTTTATGACACAACCTTTTATGTATTCAAGAGCAGAAAACACAAGATGCTGGTACAGAGGTCAATATTCTAAATGTTTTCCCATTGCCCCTAACTGCCTCCCTCCTCCTCCAGTAAAAGAAGGAGTTAAAAATAATACTATAATAAAAAGTTTAATTATACTCTCTAATTCAAAAGAAAAACAGCCTGAGAAATTGATCAGGAAGTCATGGGTAAAATAAGGGGAAAACACTAAAAATAAAAGTCTAAAAAACTGCCAGTGGAGAGGTAGAAAAGGTAAAGCTGCATTTTTCTCTGTTGGGCAGGGGCTACTTTGGAGAATTGTTTAGCTTAAGCCCTCAGAAATATGATAAAAATTTGGATGGACTGAGTGTACTGTAGTAAGGAACATTTAGGAGCATCTCGAAAGAATGATTTTCAACTATGTTTATCCTGTCCTTTGCTACTCATATTTCATACTTAAATCTTTTTAACTTATGTATTTTTGATTGGAGGATAATTGCTCTACAATATTGTGTTGATTTCTGCTGTACATCAACATGAATCAGTCATAGGCATATATATACCCCCTCCCTTGGGAACCTCCCTCCCAACTTCCACCTCATCCCTGCCTCTAAATTATCATAGAGCAAAAGAACACTCTGTTACACAGCAAATTCCCACTGGCTATCTGTTTTACATATGGCAATGCATATTTCAAAGCTACTCTATTTGCCTCACCCTCTTCATCCCCTACTGAGTCCACAAAAGTGTTGTCTATGTCTATGTCCATTGCTGCTCATGATTAAATCTTTAGTGCTGTTGTTTTGTCCAGTTTGTTTACTTACTTCTGCAATACTGATTTACTCTATTTTATATTATATTTTCATTTTGTGTTATTCTTTTACTAGATTTATAGTCTCAATAAGTTCTATAGCTTGGAGCACTCATGGAATATCTGTTTCTATTTTTTAGATATCAGTCTATTTTGTAGAGTCTATTTTTTAGACATTTGTTTCTATTATTTAGATACCAATCTGATCTCACTGCTATCAAAGTACAAGAAACACTAATGGAATTTTAGTATAACAGAGTATGTAGTGATCGTTAACATAGTTTCAGATTCTTCTTTGCAACTAAACTTTAAGGAATTACTATTTGTACAATTTGTCTGCATTTAAAAAGCTACTAAACTAATCCTTTCTTTCCAACTACATTCTGCCTGAGACTAGAATTCCTATACATCAACCAAAGCAACAATTTTCAACAGATTAAATACAGAAATAAATATAAGAATCCATCTGTCTTTTATTAAGCATTACACTAAATATATTTGCAAAAGTATAGAATAATACTACTCCTCTGATTATTTCACTTTTGTTTTGGGAAACACAATGCTTTTCACAAAATATGTTTATTTAGGTTATAAGTCATGGATTTTACTATTACTTTTAACTAAACTAATCGGTAAATATTTCAAAATTTCGTCAGTTTTAAATTCTAATCCAGTTAAATATTAAAAGATACAAACCATGTAAATCAAAGCTTTTGGGACATCTCAGTAGATTTTAAGTATGTTAAATGGTACTTCAGATGGTAAAGAAACTGCCTGCAGTGCAAGAGACTCAGGTTTTATCTCTGGGCCAGGAAGATCCCTTGGAGAAGAAAATGGCAACCCACTTCAGTCTTCTTGCTTGGAGAATTCCATGGACAGAAGAGCCTGGTGGATGATAGTCTGTGGAGTCACAAAGGGTCAAACATGATTGAGCAACTAACAGTTTCACTTTTCACTTTCCACTGTCAAAGTGTGACTAGACCTAAAAGTTTGAAAACTATTGATTTAATGTAATTTTCATTTTAAAATCCATGGACAATATGATTTTCCTTTAATAAAAAGAAAAAAACTTTCTATATATTCATCTATCCAGTTATCTACTTTCATAGCTATGGAATTGTTCACCAAATATTAATGCTGGTCATTTATTTTTTTATTTATGGAAGTACAGTTGATTTACAAAGTTGTGTTACTTTCAGGTGTACAGCAAATTAATTCAGTTACATTTTCTTTCAGATTCTTCTCCCTTGTAAGTTATTAAAAGATATTTAATATAGTTCCTTAATAAGTGCTTGTTGTTTATCTACTTTATATAGTAGTATTTATATGTTGTTACCAAATTTATCCCCCCCCAGCTTTTCCCCTATCCCCTTTTATATTCTATGTCTATGAATCTATTTCAGCTTTGTAAATAAGTTTAATTGTATCAAATTTTTTTAGATGCCACACATAATTGGTTTCATATATTTGGCTTTGTCTGGCTTACTTCATTTAGTATGATAATCTCAAGTGAAAAAGTTAGCTTAAAACTAAACATTCAGAAAACTAAGATCATGCCGTCCAGTCCCATTACTTCATGGCAAATAGATGGGGAAACAATGGAAACAATGACAGATTTTATTTGGGGGGGGAGCCACCAAAATCACTGTGGATGGTGAAAGCAGCCATGAAATTAAAAGACGCTTGTTCCTTGGAAGAAAAGCTATGATCAACCAGCTGCTAAGTTACTTTAGTCGTGTCCGACTCTGTATGACCCCATAGACGGCAGCCCACCAAGCTCCCCCATCCCTGGGATTCTCCAAGCAAGAACACTGGAGTGGGTTGCCATTTCCTTCTCCAATGCATGAAAGTGAAAATTGAAAGGGAAGTTGCTCAGTCGTGTCCAACTCTTCACGACCCCATGGACAGCAGCCTACCAGGCTCCTCTGTCCATGGGATTTTCCAGACAAGAGTACTAGAGTGAGGTGCCATCGCCTTCTCCAATGACCAACATTGACAGCATATTAAAAAGCAGAGACATTACTTTGCTGACAAAGGTCTGTCTAGTCAAAGCTATGGTTTTTCAAGTAGTCATGTATGGATGTGGGAGTTGGACTGTAAAGAAAGCTGAGTGCTGAAGAATTGATGCTTTTGAACTGTGGTGTTGAAGACTCTGAGAGTCCCTTGGACTACAAGGAGATCCAATCAGTCAATCCTAAAGAAAATCAGTCCTAAATATTCATTGGAAGGACTGAAGTTGAAGCTGAAGCTTCAATACTTTGGCCACTTGATACAAAGAGCCGATTCATTGGAAAAGACCCTGATGCTGCACAAGATGGAAGGCAGGAGGAGAAGGGGATGACAGAGGATGAGATGGTTGGATGGCATCACTGACTCAGTGGACATGAGTTTGAGCAAGTACAGGGAAGCCTGGCGTGCTGTAGTCCATGGGGTCACAAAGGGTCGGACACAACTGAGTGACTGAACTGAAATTATATATATCTGATTTATCTATCAATGGACATATATGTTAATTCTATGTCCTGGCTATCATAAATAGTGTTGCAGTGACATTGAGGCACATGTATATTTTCAAATTGTTGTTTTTGCTGGATATATGCTCAGAAGTAGGATTGTAGTATTATACAATAGCTCCACTGTTAGTTTTGTGAGGAACCTCCATACTGTTCTCCACAGTGACTGTTCTAATTTACATTCCTGGCAACAGTGTAGGAGGGTTCTTTTCTCTCTACACACTCTCCAAAGTCTAACCACTTCTAACAGTTGCACTTTCAGTTTTTAGTGCATTTTCACGTTTATTTTTTATATTGCTTGAGTAAAAAGTAAACAATAAAAGCATTATCTTAAATGTATATATTCACAAAAATAAGTAAATGTTAAAATGAATAGAGTGGGGATACTAAAAATTTTAAATATATATATTCCATAAATATCTGAGAATTCAATAAAAAAAAACATCATGAGAATTATTTGCTTTGATGATTTTTTATCAATTGGAAATCAAGAGAAAAATTTGAAAATTGACCTTTTGCGTTAATTCCTTGTTGCTGCTGTAACAAATTACCAAGACTAAGTAGTTTAAAACCACAAAAATATATTCTCTTACAGTTCTGGAGAGGAGAAGCATAAAATGTGTCTTATATGATTAAGATCAAGTTGTTAGCAGAACCTGCTACTTCTTCAAGCTCCAGAGAAGTTATTCCTTGCCTCTGATGGCTTCTGGCATTTTCTGGCTTGTGACTACATCACTTCAATCTCTGTTTCTACAGTCATATAACCTGCCTCTTCCACTGTCAAAACTCCCTCTGACTCCCTTATAAAAGGACGCTTTTGACTAATTTTATGACCCAATCAGAAGAATCTCCCCATCTCAAGATCTTTAATTTAATCACACCTGAAAAATCTGTTTGTACCCTTATATTCACAAATTCCAACTATTAGGGCAAGAGTGTCTTTTGGAGCCATTATTCAACATACCACAACACCTTATTTCACGTCATATACAAAAGTCAATTCTAAGTAGAGTGTAGATCCTAAATAAAGCTTATGGAAAATAACAGGAGAGAAAAACTTTGTGACATTAGGCAAGCAAAGATATCTTAAAGATGATATTGAACGGACTAATTATAACCACAAAGAAAAAAATTGATAAATTGATTCATGCTAAAATTAAGAATGTATGTTAATCAAAAGTGACCCCGATAAGAGAATGGCCAGATGGTCTACAAGCTTGGAGAAGTTACCTTCAAGAGATATGATTGACAAAGAGATTGTATGCTCTTTTATCTGTACACACTGTTGTTGTTGTTTTTGTTGTTATTGTTTAGTCACTCAGTTGAATCTGACTCTTTGTGATGTGATGGACTGCAGCACACCAGGCTTCCTTGTCCTTCACCATCTCCCAGAGCTTGCTCAAACTCATGTCTATTGAGTTGGTGATGCCAGTGAACCATCTCCTCATTTCCAAACTCATTCTATGAAACAACCATCACCCCAACACCAAAACGAGACAAAGATAACACCAAAAAACAAAAACAAAAAACAAAAAACTGCAGACCAATATCACTGATGAACATAAATGCAAAAATCCTCAAGAAAAATTTTAGCAAACAGAATTCAGCAACACATCAAAAAGCTCATACACCATGATCAAGTTGGGTTTATTCCAGGGATGCAAGGATATTTCAATATATGCAAATAAATCATGTGATACACCATATTAACAAATTGAAAGATAAAAACCATATGATCATCTCAATAGATGCAGAAAAAGCCTTTGACAAAATTTAGCACCTATTTATGATTCAAACTCTTCAAAAAATGGGCATAGAAGGAACTTACCTCAATATAGCAAAGGCCATATATGATAAGCCTACAGCAAATATTATTCTCAATGGTGAGAAACTGAAAGCACTCCCCCTAAGATCAGGAACCAGACAAGGGTGTCCACTTTCACCACTATTATTCAGCATAGTTCTGGAAGTCCCAGCTACAGCAATCAGAGAAGAAAAAGAAAAAAAAAAAAAAAGAATACAGGATGGAAAAGAAGTAAAGCTCTCACTGTTTGCAGAGGATATAATACTGTACAGAGAAAACCCTAAAGATAGCATTAGAAAAACTAGAGATAATCAGTGAGTTTAGCAAAGTTTCAGGATATAAAATCTATACACAGAAATCACTTGCATTTATATATACTAACAATGAAAAATCATAAAGATAAATTAGGGAATCAATCCCATTCACCATTGCAACAAAATTAAATATCTAGGAATAAACTTACCTAAGGAGACAAAAGAACTGTATGAAGAAAATTTTAAGACACTAATGAAAGAAATCAAAGATGACATAAACAGATGGAGAGATATTCCATGTTTCTGGGTAGGAAGAATCAATATTGTGAAAATAACTACACTACCAAATGCAATCTACAGATTTAATGCAATCACTATCAAATTGCGAAAGGCATTTTTCACAGAACTGGAAACAAAATTTCACATTTATATGGAAACACAAAAGACCCTAAATAACCAAAGCAGTCTTGAGAAAGAAGAATGGAGCTGGAGGAATCAACCTTCCTGACTTCAAATTATACTACAAAGCTACAGTTATCAAGACAGTATGGTACTGGCACAAAAACAGAAATATAGATCAGTGAAGCAAGATAGAAAACCCAGAAATAAACTCATGCATCTATAGGCACTTTATTCTTGATGGAAAAATCCTCAACAAAAATTATTCTTGAAAAAGACGCAAGAATTCTTATTCTTGAAAATAAGAATTTTCAATATATTCTTATTCTTGAAAAGGATGCAAGAATATAAAATAGAGCAAATACAGCCTCTTCAATAAATGGTGCTGGGAAAATTGGGCAACTACATGTAAAAGAATTTCATTAGAACACTTCCTAACACCATACACAAGTTCAGTTCAGTTCAGTCGCTCAGTCATGTCTGACTCTTTGTGACCCCATGAATCGCAGCACGCCAGGCCTCCCTGTCCATCACCATCTCCGGGAGTTCACTCAGACTCACATCCATCAAGTCAGTGATGCCATCCAGTCATCTTATCCTCGGTC
>SJYV01041637.1:0-16145 GCA_006410875.1 Neotragus pygmaeus
AAAGAGTTGGACATGCCTTAACAACTGAACAATGAATATGATGAATATCTTCTTTTGTCACTTGACTGAACACTATACAGAATGCTTGGGGTTGGTGCATGGGGATGATCCAGAGAGATGATATGGGGTGGGGGGTGGGAGGGGAGTTCAGGACTGGGAGCTCGTACTCCCCCATGGCAGATTCATGTCAATGTATGGCAAAACCAATACAGTATTGTAAAGTAAAATAAAATAAAATTTTTTAAAAAATCTTAATAACCTGGATTAAAAAAAAGAGAAATTCACTCAAGGATAACTTCAAAAATTTAAACTTGAAGACGTTTGTGAATTCATTGCCCAGGTTAAATGCCATCTCCATCCTTTTGAGGGGATTAATCATTTTTTAACACATTATTGACCAGGGGATTTTTGAAGAAACTAATGCCTGTAGTGTTAATACATCTCAGGTCAATAATGTGTTAATAGTGGACTCGTAGAAGTAAAACACTTCAAACATCTTAATTAGGGGCATTTTAGACACTAGCATGGAGTTATGGGTTTTGGAGATTTAATGCCCTTCAAATGACATCACAATATGACTCACTGTTCTTACCTCCTGTCCAAATCTGAACTGAGGTGGCAGCATGATAGGGGGGCTGATCCTTTTAATGATCTTTTTTTTTCATTATGAAATAATAGTAATTTTTAAAATGAACTCCTAGATAGAGAGATGGAGAAGGCCATAGCAACCCACTCCAGTACTCTTGCCTGGAAAATCCCATGGGTGGAGGAGCCTGGTCGGCTGCAGTCCATGGGGTCGTGAAGAGTTGGACAAGACTGAAGTGACTTAGCAGCAGCAGCAGCAGATACAGAGAACATAGGTGGTGCCAGAAGCAAGAAGTGAGGGGTGGGCAAAATGGGTAAAGATGATTAAAAAGAACAAACATCCAATAAATAGTCCTGAGGATATAATGTACAGAATGGTGGCTGTATTGCATACTGTATTGCATACTTGAAAGTTGCCAAGAGAGTAGATTTTAAAAGTTCTCCTCATAAGAAAACAATTTTTGTGACTATGTTTGACAATGGATGTTGACTAGACATTGTGGTGATCATTTTGCAATATATGCAAATATCAATCATTATATTGCACATCTGAAACTAATATAATGTTATAATCAATTATACCTCAATTTAAAAATAAATACAGACTGGAAAAAAATTACAAAATATGTCAAACATGCTGTTACAAATGACCAACCAAATAAAGCTGGGGAAAATGACCAAATGGCACAAATTTAAAATATCAAAAACAACAAAAAATGCTAAAAGAGGGGACAGAGTCACCCCCAATCTATACGAAAAGTGCCAAAGATTTACATATTTTAAAACTATCACACAAGTTAAGATATAGAGAATAATATAAAAACAAAACATTAAAGTATACCCATAATCAAGAATTTATGCATTGACATTCTTGCAAGGGTTCTTTCAAATGTTTTTTTTAAAACAAATAAAATGCCACTTTTATTTTATTTTATTTTTAAAATATGTATTTATTTTAATTGGAGGCTAATTACTTTACAATATTGTATTGGTTTTGCCAGACATCAACATGAATCCACCATGGGTGTACACGTGGTCCCAATCCTGAACCACCCTCCCACCTCCCTCCCCGTACCATCCCTCTGGGTCATCCCAGTGTACCAGCCCCAAGCATCCTGTATCCTGAATTGAACCTGGACTGGCAATTTGTTTCATATATGATATTACACATGTTTCAATGCCATTCTCCCAAATCATCCCACCCTCGACCTCTCCCACAGAGTCCAAAAGACTGTTCTATACATCTATGTCTCTTTTGCTGTCTCGCATAGAGGGTTATTACTACCATCTTTCTAAATTCCATATATATGCATTAGTATACTGCATTGGTGTGTTTTCTTTTTGGCTTACTTCACTCTGTATAATAGGCTCCTGTTTCATCCACCTCATTAGAACTGATTCAAATGTATTCTTTTTAATGGCTGAGTAACACTCCATTGTGTATATGTACCACTGCTTTCTTATCCATTCATCTGCTAATGGACATCTAGGTTGCTTCCATGTCCTGGCTATTACAAACAGTGCTGCAATGAACATTGGGGTGCACGTGTCTCTTTCTGTTCTGGTTTCCTTGGTGTGTATGCCCAGCAGTGGGATTGCTGGGTCATAAGGAAGTTCTATTTCCAGTTTTTGAAGGAATCTCCACACTGTTCTCCATAGTGGATGTACTAGTTTGCATTCCCACCAACCGTATAAGAGGGTTCCCTTTTCTCACACCCTTTCCAGCATTTCTTGCTTGTAGACTTTTGCATCGCAGCCATTCTGACAGGTGTGAAATGGTACCTCATTGTGATCTTCATTTGCGTTTCTCTGATAATGAGTGATGTTGAGCATTTTTTCATGTGTTAGCCATCTGTATGTCGTCTTTGGAGAAATGTCTATTTAGTTCTTTGGCCCATTTTTTGATTGAGTCGTTTATTTTTTCTGGAATTGAGCTGCAAGAGTTGCTTGTATATTTTTGAGATTAGTTGTTTGTCAGTTGCTTCATTTGCGATTATTTTCTCCCATTCTGAAGGCTGTCTTTTCACCTTGCTTATAGTTTCCTTTATTGTGCAGAAGGTTTTAATTTTAATTAGACCCCATTTGTTTATTTTAGCTTTTATTTCCAATATTCTGGGAGATGGGTCATAGAGGATCCTGCTGTGATTTATGTCAGAGAGAGTTTTGCCTATGTTTTCCTCTTGTAGTTTTATAGTTTCTGGTCCTACGTTTAGATCTTTAATCCATTTTGAGTTTATTTTTGTGAATGGTGTTAGAAAGTGTTCTAGTTTCATTCTTTTACAAGTGGTTGACCAGTTTTCCCAGCACCACTTGTTAAAGAGTTGTCTTTACTCCATTGTATATTCTTGTCTCCTTTGTGAAAGATAAGGTGTCCATAGATGCATGGATTTTTCTTCCTATTTTGTTCCATTGATCTAGGTTTCTGTCTTTGTGCCAGTATCATACTGTCTCAATGACTGTGGCTTTGTAGTAGAGCCTGAAGTCAGGCAGGTTGATCCCTCCAGTTCCATTCTTCTTTCTCAAGATTGCTTTGGCTATTCGAGGTTTTTTGTATTTCCATACAAATTGTCAAATTATTTGTTCTAGCTCTGTAAAAATACCGTTGGTAGCTTGATAGGGATTGTATTGAATCTATAGATTGCTTTGAGTAGTATACTTATTTTCACTATATTGATTCTTCTGATCCATGAACATAGTATATTTCTCCATCTGTTAGTGTCCTCTTGGATTTCTTTCACCAGTGTTTTATAGTTTTCTATATATAGATCTTTAGTTTTTTTAGTTAGATATGTTTCTAAATATTTAATTATTTTCGTTGCAATGATGAATGGAATTGTTTCCTTAATTTTCTTTCTACTTTCTCATTATTAGTGTATAGGAATGCAAGGGATTTCTCTGTGTTGATTTTATGTCCTGCCACTTTACTATATTCATTGATTAGCTCTAGTAATTTTCTGGTGGAGTCTTTAGGGTTTTCTATATAGAGGATCATGTCATCTGCAAACAGTGAGATTTTTACTTCTTTTCCAATTTGGATTCCTTTTATTTCTTTTCCTGCTCTGATTGCTGTGACCAAAACTTCCAAAACGATGCTGAATAGTAGTGGTGAGAGTGGGCACCCTTGTCTTGTTCCTGAATTTAGGGGAAATGCTTTCATTTTCACCATTGAGGATAATGTTTGCTGTGGGTTTGTCATCTATAGCTTTTATTATGTTGAGGTACGTTCCTTCTATGTCTGCTTTCTGGAGAGTTTGTATCATAAATGGATGCTGAATTTTGTCAAACGCTTTCTCTGCATCTTTTGAGATAATCATTTGGCTTTTATATTTCAATTTGTTAATGTGGTATATTCCATTGATTGATTTGTGGATATCGAAGAATCCTTGCATCCCTGGGTAAAGCCCACTTGGTCATGATGTATGATCTTTTTAATGTGTTGTTGGATTCTGATTGCTATAATTTCGTTGAGGGTTTTTGCATCTATGTTTGTCAGTGATATTGGCCGGTAGTTTTATTTTTTGTGGCATCTTTTTCAGTCTTTGGTATTAGGGTGATGATGGCCTCATTGAATAAGTTTGGAAGTTTCCCTTCCTCTGCAATTTTCTGGAAGAAAAATTTTGAGTAGGATAGGTGTTAGCTCTTTTCTCAATTTTTGGTAGAAGTCAGCTATGAAGCTGTCTGGACCTGGGCTTTTGTTTGCTGGAAGATTTCCGATTACAGTTTCAATTTCTGAGCTTGTGATGGGTCTGTTAATATTTTCTATTTCTCCTGGTTCAGTATTGAAAAGTTGTACTTTTCTAAGAATGTCCATTTCTTTCAAGTTGTCCATTTTATTGGCATATAATTGCTGATAGTAGTCTCTTATGATCCTTTGTATTTCTGTGTTGTTTGTTGTGATCTTTTCATTTTAATTTCTAATTTTATTGATTTGATTTTTCTCTCTTTGTTTCTTGATGATACTGGCTAATGGTTTGTCGATTTTTTTTTTTTTTAATCATCTGAAAGAACTAGCTTTTGGCTTTGTTGATTTTTGCTATGGTCTTTTTTGTTTCTTTTGTTTATGTCTGCCCTACTTTTAAAGATTTCTTTCCTTCTACTAACTCTGGGTTCTTCATTTCTTCCTTTTCCAGTTGCTTCAGGTGTGGAATTAGGTTATTTATTTGACTTTTTTCTTGTTTCTTGAGTTATGCCTGCATTGCTATGAACCTTCCACTTAGCACTGCTTTTACAATGTCCCACAGGTTTTGGGTTGTTGTGTTTTCCTTTGCATTTGTTTCCATGCATATTTTGATTTCTTTTTTTTATTTCTTCTGTGATTTGTTGGTTATTCAGTAGCGTGTTGTTCAGCCTCCATATGTTGGAATTTTTAATAGTTTTTCTCCTGTAATTGAGATGTAATCTTAGTGCATTGTGGTTAGGAAAGATGGTTGGAATAATTTAAATTTTTTGAATTTACCACGGCTAGATTTATGGCCTAGGATGTCATCTATCCTGGAGAAGGTTCCATGTGTGCTTGAGAAAAAGGTGAAATTCATTGTGTTGGGGTGTAATGTCCTATAGATATCAATTAGGTCTAATTGGTCTATTGTATCATTTAAAGTTTGTGTTTCTTTGTTAATTTTCTGTTTAGTTGATCTGTCCATAGGTGTGAGTGGAGTAATAAAGTATCCCAGTATTATTGTGTTACTGCTAATTTCCCCTTTCATCCTTGTTAGCATTTGTCTTACATGTTGTGGTGCTCCTACGTTGGGTCCATATATATTTATAATTGTTATATCTTCTTCTTGGATTGATCCTTTGATCATTATGGAGTGTCCTTCTTTGTCTCTTTTCACAGCCTTTGTTTTAAAATCTGTTTTATCTGATATAAGTATTGCTACTATTGCTTTCTTTTGGTCTCTATTTGCATGGAATATCTTTTCTTGCCCTTCACTTTCAGTGTGTATGTGTCCCTTGTTTTGAGCTGGGTCTCTTGTAGACAACATATATAGTGGTCTTGTTTTTGCATCTCTTCAGCCAGTCTTTGCCTTTTGGTTGGGGAATTCAACCCATTTACGTTTAAGATAATTATTGATAAGTATGATCCCGTTGCCATTTACTTTACTGTTTTAGGTTCGAGTTTATACACTGTTTCTGTGTTTCCTGTCTAGTGAAGATCCTTTAGCATTTGTTGGAGAGCTGGGTTGGTGGTGCTGAATTCTCTCAGCTTTTGCTTGTCTGTAAAGCTTTTCATTTCTCCTTCATATTTGAATGCCTTGCTGGGTACAGTAATCTGGGCTATAGGTTATTTTCTTTCATCACTTTAAGAATGTCCTGCCATTCCCTCCTGGCCTGAAGAGTTTCTATTGAAATATCGGCTGTTATCCTTATGGGAATCCTCTTGTGTGTTATTTGTTGTTTTTCCCTTGCTGCTTTTAAAATTTGTTCTTTGTGTTTTATCTTTGTTAATTTGATTAATATGTGTCTTGGGGTGTTTCACCTTGGGTGTATCCTGTTTGGAACTCTCTGGATTTCTTGGACTTGGGTGATTATTTCCTTCCCCATTTTGGGGAAGTTTTCAACTATTATCTCCTTAAGTATTTTCTCATGGTCTTTCTTTTTGTCTTCTTCTTCTGGGACTCCTATGATTTGAATGTTGGGGAGTTTAACATTTTCCTAGAGGTCTCTGAGATTGTCCTCATTTCTTTTAATTCGTTTTTCTTTTTTCCTTTCTGATTCATTTATTCGTACCATTCTATCTTCTACCCCTCTAATCTTATCTTCTGCATCCATTATTCTACTATTTGTTCCCTCCAGAGTGTTTCTGATCTCATTTATTGCATTATTAATATTGACTCTTTTTTATTTCTTCTAGGTCCTGGTTAAACCTTTCTTGCATTTTCTCAATCCTTGTCTCCAGGCTGTTTATCTGTGATTCCAATTCGATTTCAAGATTTTGGATCATTTTCATGATCATTATTTGGAAGTCTTTATCAGGTAGATTCCCTGTCTCTTCCTCTTTTGTTTGGTTCAGTGGGCATTTATCCTGTTCCTTTACCTGATGGGTATTCCTCTGTCTCTTCGTCTTGGTTATATTGCTGTGTTTGGGGTGGCCTTTCTGTATTCTGGCAGTTTGTGGAATTCTTCTTATTGTGGAGTTTCCTTGCTTGTGGGCGTGGTTGTATGGGTGGCTTTTCAAGGTTTCCTGGTTAGGGAAGCTTTTGTCAGTGTTCTGGTGGGTGGAGCTGGATTTTTTCTCTCTAGAGTGCAATGAAGTGTCCAGTAATGAGTTATGAGATGTCAACGTGTTTGGAGTGACTTTGGGCAGCCTGTAAATTGAAGCTCAGGGTTGCGTTCCTGTGTTGCTGGAGAATTTGCATGGTATGTCTTGCTCTGGAACTTGTTGGCCCTTGGGTGGTGCTTGGTTTCAGTGTAGGTATGGAGGCGTTTGATGAGCTCCTGTCAATTCATGTTCCCTCGAGTCAGGAGTTCTCTGGTGTTCTCAGGATTTGGACTTAAGCCTCTTGCTTCTGGTTTTCAGTCTTATTTTTACAGTAGCCTCAAGACTTCTCCACCTATACAGCACTGATGATAAAACATCTAGGTTAAAGATGAAAACTTTCTCCACAGTGCATGACACCCAGAGAGGTTCACAGAGTTACATGGAGAAGAGAAGAGGGAGGAGGGCATTAGAGGTGACCCGAATGAGATGAGGTGGAATCAAAAGAGGAGAGAGCAAACTAGCCAGTAATCACTTCCTTATATGCACTCCACAGTCTGGACCACTCAGAGATGTTCATGGAGTTATACAGAGAAAAGAAGAGGAAGGAGACAGAGCTCACCAGGAGGACAAAATAGGGAATCAAAAGGAGAGAGATAGATCCAGCCAGTAATCAGTTCCCTCACTCTTCTCCACCATCTGGTACACACAAAGAGATTCGCAGAGCTGGGTAGCGAAGAGAAAGGGGAGCGAGGAGACAGAGGCAGCCTGGTGGAGAAAAAGGAGAGTCCAAAAGGGGAGAGAGCTATCAAGCCAGTAATCTCGCTCCCAAGTAAAAATGGGTATGGAAGATTGGGTTCTAAAGGTACAAAATTGAGAACAAATACCAAAAAGCAAAGATTAAAAATCTAGAGTAGAAGGAGGTGGTCCTAAGATGGCGGAGGAATAGGATGGGGAGACCACTTTTTCCCTCACAAATTCATCAAAAGAACATTTCAACGCTGAGTAAATTCCACAAAACAACTTCTGAATGCTGGCAGAGGACATCAGGCACCCAGAAAAGCAGTACATTGTCTTCAAAAACAGCTAGGAAAAGATATAAAAGACAAAAAAAGAGACAAATGAGGTAGGGAGGGAGCTCTGTCCCGGGAAGGTAGTCCCGTCCCGGGCAGGAAGTCCCATCCTGGGAAGGGAATCTTAAGAAGAGAGGTCTCCAAACACCAGGAAACACTCTTCCTGCTAATTCTGTGGTGAGCCTTGGAAGCACAGAGGGCAACATAGAAGGAAGGAAAAATAAATAATTAAAACCAACAGATTACGAGCCCAACAGTAACTCCCCCAGCAGCACAGACACCTGCATCTGCTACTAGCAAGTGGGGGCTGGGCAGGGTGGCATGGGAGGTGCGGGCTGCAGTCCTTTCTAAGAATCGGGCTGGAACACCCCGCAGATAACCCAGGCGAACCTACTTGTGCTAGCAAACCAGACTGTGGGATAGCTACCACTCAAAAAGCTCGAACATAAGAAACCACCAGGACCACGCACAGAACAAAGGATGGAGCAGAAATAGCCAAATACAGACCATCCCTCTCCGGTGACAGGCACCCAGAGCTATAAGGGCTGGAAGGGGGCAATCGCAGCCCAAGAGAGACAATACCTACAAAAATGCAAGCTGGCTTCTTGGCTAACTAAGGCTTATTTGCTAACTAAGACTTCTGGGGGTTCTGGACAGTCATCATCCGCCTGAGAAGGGATGTCAGCGGTATACTCAGAAAACTGAGCAGCAGAGACCGGAAAGGCGATAAGTCATAGTGACCGTGTTCACCAAACACCTGAGCTACTTAGACCTGGGAAGGACACAAAATGCAGGCCCAACCAAATCTGCACCTCTGAGGGCTACCTGAGCACTGAGCCTGAGTGGCTTAGAATGGGGAGGTGCATGCAGCCTAGGGCCAGCCTCAGACGGTTCCCGGTGAGCAACGTAGAGCCTAAGCAGTGTGCACCACAAGCAGGGGCAGGCCCAATGGGGCTGAGACACTGCGAGCACATGCCAGTGTTATTTGTTTGCAGCATCCCTCCCTCCCCACAGCACGATTGAACAAGTGAGCCTAAAAAAAAAAGTGTCCACCACTGCCCCCGCTGTGTCAGGGCAGAATTCAGACACTGAAGAAACCAGCAAACAAGAAGTTAAACAGAGGGAACCGCTTTGGAAGTGACCCCACACTGCCCACAACACCAGAGAAAGGGCCAGATATATCTTTACTCTTTTTACGATCATTCCTTTTTTTTTTTTGTAGAGGTTGTTGTGTGATTGTTTTTTCTTTTCTTTTTCTTTTTCTTTTTTAAAACTTTAAAAAAAATTTTAAGTCTTCTATTTCTGCTTTAATTTTTATTTTTATAACCTAATATTACTTTTCAAAAAAAAAAAAGGCCCTATTTTTAAAGCAAACGCCATATATAGTCTTATTGTGGTTGTTATTGTTGTTTTTTTAATAATTCTTGTGGCTTTTTTTTCTTCTTCTTTTCTTTAATATTGTATTTTTGAAAATCCAAACTCTACTTTAGATTTTTAATCTTTGCTTTTTGGTATTTGTTGTTAATTTTGTACATTTAAAAACCCAGTCTTCAGGACAAAATTTTACCTGAGAGTGAGATTACTGGCTTGACCACTCTCTCCTCCATTGGACTCTCCTTTTTCTCCACCAGGTGGCCTCTGTCTCTTCCCTCCCCTTTCTCTTCTCTATCCAACTCTGTGAATCTCTGTGTGTTCCAGATGGTGGAGAACACTTAGGGAACTGGTTACTGGCTGGATCTGTCTCTCTCCTTTTCATTTCTCTCTTCTATCCTCCTGGACACCTCTGTCTACTTCCTTCCTCTCCTCTTCCCTATATAACTCCGTGAACACCTCTGAGTGGTCCAGACTGTGGAGTGCACATAGGAAGTGATTACGGGCTAGCTTAATCTCTCCTCTTTTGATCCCACCTCATCTCATTCCAGTCACCTCTAGCTAACCCCTCCCTCTTATCTTCTCCATGTAACTCAGTGAAACTCTCTGGGTGTCCCTCAATGTGAAGAAACTTTTCATCTTTAACCTAGATATTTTATCACTGGTGCTGTATAGATGGAGAAGTCTTGAGGCTACTGTAAAAATAAGACTGAAAACCAGCAGCAGGAGGCTTAAGTCCTAATCCTTAGAACATCAGAGAACTCCTGAATCCAGAGAATATTAATTGATACGAGCTCATCAAATGCCTACATACCTACACTGAAACCAAGCACCACCCAAGGACCAACAAGTTCCAGAGCAAGACATACCACACAAATTCTCCAGCAACACAGGAACACACCACTGAGCTTCAATAAACAGGCAGCTCAAAGTTACTGCAAACCCACTGACATCTCATAACCCATTACTGGTCACTTCATTGCACTCCAGAGAGAAGAAATCCAGCTCCACCCACCAGAACTCCAACCCAAGCCTCCCTAACCAAGAAACCTTGACAAGCCACTGATACAACCCCACCCACAGTGATAAAACTACATAAAAAAGAGAACTCCACAAATTCCCAGAATACAGAAAGGCCACCCCAAATGCAGCAATATAACCAAGATGAAGAGACAGAGGAATACCCATCAGGTAAAGGAACAGGAGAAATGCCCACCAAACCAAACAAAAGAGGAAGAAATAGGGAGTAAACATGAGAAAGAATTCTGAATATTGATAGTGAAAATGATCCAAAATCTTGAGATCAAAATGGAATCACAGATTAAAAAGCCTGGAGACAAGGACTGAGAAAATGCAAGAAAGGTTTAACAAGGACCTAGAAGAAATAAAAAAGAGTCAATATACAATGAATAATGCAATAAATGACATCAGAAACACTCTGGAGGCAAAAAACAGTAGAATAACGGAGGCAGAAGATAGGATTAATGAAATAGAAGATAGAATGGTAGATATAAATGAATCAGAGAGGGAAAAAGAAAAACAAATTAAAAGAAATGAGGACAATCTCAGAGACCTCTAGGAAAATATGAAACACTCCAACATTAGAATTATAGGAGTCCCAGAATGGTGGCATTCCCATCATGGCCCAAAGACAATTCAGTTCTCCAGAATGATCATCTTGTATTCCATCTAGCTCTTTATACTCAATATTTAGGTTGGACCTGTTGAAAAGATTGTTGAACTCACTTCCCATCCAGTGTTAATCCCAGACTGAAATGTGGTGTTTCTTGAATTATTTAAATATTTTCAAATCTGCCATTGGAAGAGTTTTGCCAGCCCTAAACTTGATGGAAGTGACCTGTGGCTGGATATAGTCTATAGAAAACCTTCTGTGTTCTAAGCCTCAAAAAGCTTTCCACTCCTGAGACTGGAAATGCAATTCTCCTATCTATAAGAATGGTAGGTGCTTTGGGGGTGGTCTTCTGCATGGTGATGTAATGTGAACATATTACTTACTTAAGTTTGCCCAATATTCCTTAAATGGTCCATTTAAAATTTCCATTTCACAAGGGACTTCATGTGAGAGGAATATGTCTGAACCATTCAGGTGCTTACATCATATCCATTTGCTAGTCACATCTGTCTTTTCCAACATAAGCAGCCAAACTGAAAAATCCTTATAGATCTCATAAGAGACACAGGCGAAACACTCATCAACGCTTGCCCCATCCCTGAAGGATTAAAAATAGTGGTATTCTTGAAGCTAAGATCAGTTGACTTTCATTTCAGAAATTGTTTGGGTCACTGCCTATTATTTTTATCTTGTTTGCCAAAATGGCTGGTTTTCAAACCCCAGTTTCCCTTTTCTCCCAAGAAAATCTCTTGAGAAATCAACTTTAATTCCCTTAAAAATTAGGATTTCAAAATTTATTAATTTCTTTCCTATGACTTGCCTGTAAGCATTTATTTAGCCTTTGTGTTGAATAGGAATGTATGTTTCTCCACTTAAATTTTCCCGACAGTCTCTGTGAGGCAGGAGGGGGAAGTTCTGTTTCTTTGCAGGAAAACAGTGCTTATTACACTTATGTAAATTCCCCCAGCCCTTCCCACCCCCCAGTAGGTTAGAAGCCTGAGGTAAGAGGTCTCCATCAGTTCCAGTTCAGTTCAGTTCAGTCGCTCAGTCGTGTCCAACTCATTGCGAACCCACAAATCACAGCATGCCAGGAATCCCTGTCCAACAGATCCAGGAAATCTGTTTTAAGTCTTTTTGTCTGCCTTCTTCCCAACAGCTTGAGTACACTGGGCCCTGAAAGTTTCAAGTTACCTTTTGCACTGGCCAGAATGAGAAAAAAGTGGAAGGTTGGAGGCATGAGATACATCTTTTCTTTGTTGCTGTTCTTTCTTTTCTTGAAGGAAGCAGAACAGAGCAAGTAAAACGTCTAAGTGTCTTGAGTTAAAAAAAAACAAGATACTTTCTTGTCGTTTCTTTGAGAATATGCTTATAATCTTAAGAGATTGCGAGTCAGCCCAAATGTGGCCCTGCCATGAATCTAAGAAAGTGAATGTTACTGCTTTATGTGTGAGTTGATAAAAGAAGGAGAGCTTTGAATCAGGCCGATGAATTTGGGGCTGTTTTTCTGATTATCACATCGTTTTCATCTCATAGAACACATGACACATTAGTTATTTTCCATTTCCTGTTCTAAACTGTACAAATCTCATTCCATTTTATGTAATTCCAGAAATATCTGACAGATGAGCTGGCTTTTCCCCAAATTTAGACTCCTCCGCAAAGGTTTCACTTTATGAAAAAGAATAACACAGAAAAGAAAAAGAAAAAAAAAAGGTAAAACAGGCTCTGCCTATTCCCTTCTGCCAAAAAAGGAAGAAGGAAAAAATCTTCACACGAAATGGATTGAGATGAAAAATCCTTTGAGGAAATTGAGATTCCAGGGACCATGAGCAAACTGGATGCCATTTGTTGAACAGAACTTCCCTGCAAAGCCAGGGAGTATTTCTAGAAAGTCAGCGATCCGTGTCATGGGCTGACACATTGGAGAAAGCCGAGTGGCAGGAAAGGGGGGTCATTAACCCTCCTTGCGGCCACATTTGGGAGACTTATGAGTAACCATCGACATCTCTGCTCTTGTTAGGAGCTGTCTGCCTGCCTTCGCCCACTGTGAGCCTCGCATTCTTTGGGCCATTTGCAGCCACCTCCAAGGTGGACCCTGGCTCTGCATTTGAAGGAAAAGCCCTCTCTCTAGTTCCCCTTTTTGGCTACATCAAAAGAAGCACAAAGTGGAACTGGTCCAAGATGGGGCATTCTCTGCTGCACTGAACTCATTCATGGGAAGGAACTGGGTAAATATGCCTGGTAGGAGCTGAAACAGCATCTGAAGCCCATCACTTCAACATGTATCTCCTTTATCAGCTTAAGTTAAATATATTGGGCATGAGGCTCTCTGTTAGGGAGAACAGTGCTGAATCTGTTCCACTGTTACCTGTCTTCCTGCTTCACTGTGGTTTTCACAGTAAAGTGAGTCTCCTTGAGAGAAATGGGGCTTTTGATTAGGCTTTTAAATATGAGTGATCCATGGTGATCTCCCATATGATCGAGACACAAAAACGGAAGTTTGAGCAGGACACAGTAGGAGCAAGAGAGCTTAAATCAGCCTCTTCTCTTGTAGTCCTCAACCGACCTTCTTCTCCTGCTTGATTATGTAATCCACCTCAGAACCCTCGGCTTCCAGGAGTTTGCCTTGGTTTCGGTGGATGTGAAAGAAAAGTCCAGTCCATTCCCAGCTAAGCTCACAAGCAGCTGGACTTGAAACTCCTTTGTTTCTTAGGGAGAAACTTCCCTTATGGCCTTGTGGCAGCATGGAGAAGCTTGCAACTCTTAGGAGACCATGTTCTCTGGGAAGCCTTCCATATTGATGAAGAACAGAGTAGTATTGTCCATAGAAATAGACAATTAGAGCTTAATTGACAAACCAAAGAAAAAATGTGATTGAAAAATGATTGACAGACCCCAGACTATCACTCTCTAACATTTCCTACTGCCTGTGAGTCTGTCCCAAGCCCTTTGGATATTCAATTGGAGTCAAAATGATTATGTAACAGATGGCTTAAGGGACCAGTTCTGGGCTAGTGTTTCCAGCTTATAGTCAGATAATGAGGCTTAGGTCATCGTCATTCCCTAAATGAGCCCTCAGCATCATTCTTTGGGGCCTGACCCAAGCTAACTGTCTCAAAGATATGCGCAAAGTTATCTCCACTAAAAGGAAACTCTAGAAGTCTATGCCTTAGGTATGTTGCCTTGGCACACATATACACTCACACACACACATACACACACTGCATGCACAGAGATTTATATTGTAGCTCTACAAGACATTAGAAGCAGTAGGAAATGGTTGCACAAATGATCCTTGTAATGTACTCTCATGCTACCAAACACTCCTTATTGAAAATGATAGCCCTGGAAAATGCTTATATTAGCTTATTTTGAAATGTCTTAAATTATGAAATGAATACTACTCACTGTACAAAATGATGTGAAAGTATCTGAACTTCATAAAGAACCTGTTTCTCTCAACTCCCATTCCCACACCTCAGGGATTACTATTAATTACTGTTAAAAATAGCTTTTTATTATTCTATTAATAATAGTTTTCTGTTTCTTCCCTGCTGTTTTCTCTCTGTGTTATCAAAACATACATATCTATAAGGATTTTTTCTTTTACAAAAATTGGATATTATATATATTTTTTCCTTATAACTTGCTTTATTCAGCAGTGTCCAGGACATCCTTCCTTGTCAGAACATTTTGGTGTAACAGTACCATATTCATTCTAATGCCTATATAGTACCCAGCTACATGAGTGAGCTATGGCTTGTTTAGATGGTCCTTATTTGTATATATTTAGATTGTTTCCAGTTTTTGTTATTACTATAAGTAAGCCATTAATGAATGCCTGAAAGCACCTAAGCAAGTATTTATGAGTAATTGAAAAGTGAAAGAGTATGTTCAATTTTAATCTTGGCAAAAACTGTCTAATTGTCCTTCCAAAAAAAAGTATCAGTTTATATATCCACCATATATTTATGCATGTCCATTTCTAATTCCTTCACTAAAAGTATTATTAATCACTGTATTCATGGGCCAGTTTACTAGAGGAAATCATGTTTCAGTTGTGCTGTGAGATTTTCCTGTTACTGGAGTATACTTTCAATTACTTTTAATTCAATTGTATTTATTCAGTGAATTGGCTATTTTTCAGTTGGGCTGCTTGTCTTATTGATTTGCAAAAGCTTATTTATTAACATTTTGTTTTTTCAAATGCTATTAACCTTTTGCATTTCACATATTGTTTTCCCAGTCTGCCATTTCATTCAAACTTTGTATAAGCCATATTTTCCCATATAGAAGTTTTAAAATTTTGTGTAGTCAGAGCTGTCATTTATTTCCTTTATGGCTTGTGGATTTCTTCTTATTCCTAGGAAGATCTTTCCTACTCCATATGCTTATATTTTTATCTACTGCTTCCATAATTTGGGGTTTTCCCCATAGTTCTCTCTTCTATCTGAAATTTATATTTGGTGTGCAGTGGGGCTTCCCAGGTTGCTCAATGGTAAAGAATCCACCTGCCAATGAAGGAGAAAAAGGCTCTATCCCTGGGTGGGGAATATCCCCTGGAGAAGGGCATGGCAACCCCATTCCAGTATTCTTGCCTGGAAAATCCCATGGACAGAGGAGCCAGCCTGGCAGACTGCAGTCGATGGGGTCGCAGAGAGTCAGACACAACTGAGCATGCAGGCGCACACATGGAGTGCAAGAGGGAACTGATTTTTTATCTCTGGGTAGATATGACTGTTATTTTTGTTCATTTTTATACTTCTATTCATTCCAAAGATTTCACAATTGGCAAATATTACTTTGACAACAGGAAAAAGTCCTTTGAAGTAAAAGGAAATCAGGATTCTCATATTCTGGTGTTCAGTTCTAGCGAAGAGTAGGTATCGGAATGGAAGATGCAAAATGAGGGGAAAAAATAACAGGAAAACTTCAAGAAATGTGTAAGGATCATAAAGTTTCATGTCGCTCCTTGCTGCCTGATACTGTTTTACCCAAGGAAGCCAAGGCTTTTTCTCATTCATGGGCTGGTTTGAGTATAAGCATGTTGGTCAAGGCAGATGCTCTGTAGCCTGTTTGCTCTCCCATTTTAGGCATCAGGATGGAATGAAGGGCGATACTATCATGGTCAAAGACACTCACTCAACTGGTGTAAAATCTGAGGAGGTCCGGAGGAAATGCTTTCATAGCAGAAAGCTATTTGCACAAGGAAAAGTAGAAGTGGGTGCTGCCACTTGCTAGTAGCTAATTAGCCAGAGTTACCTTGCTCTCACAGGAGGGAAAA
>SJYV01041637.1:16970-31287 GCA_006410875.1 Neotragus pygmaeus
CTGTTCTAAGTCTTTTTGTCTGCCTTCTTCCCAACAGCTTGAGTACACTGGGCCCTGAAAGTTTCAAGTTGCCTTTTGCACTGGCCGGAATGAGAAAAAAGTGGAAGATGGGCGGCATGGGAGGCATGAGATACATCTTCTCCTTGTTGCTGTTCTTTCTTTTCCTAGAAGGAAGCAGAACAGAGCAAGTAAAACGTAAGTGTCTTGAGTTTTAAAAAAACAAGATACTTTCATGTCATTTCTTTGAGATTATGCTTATAATCTGAAGAGTTTGTGAGTAGCCCAAATGTGGCCCTGCCACGAATCTAAGAAAGTGAATGTTACTGCTTTATGTGTGAGTTGATAAAAGAAGGAGAGCTTTGAATCAGGCCGATGAATTTGGGGCTGTTTTTCTGATTATCATATAGTTTTCATCTCATAGAACACATGACACATTAGTTATTTTCCGTTTCCTGTTCTAAACTGTACAAATCTCATTCCATTTTACGTAATTCTAGAAATATCTGACAGATGAGCTGGATTTTTTCCCAAATTTCAGACTCTTCCGCAAAGGTTTTCACTTTATGAAAAAGAATAACACAGAAAAGAAAAAGAAAAAAAAAAAGTAAAGCAAGCTCTGCCTATTCCCTTCTGCTGAAAAAGGAAGAAGGAAAAAACCTTCACACAAACTGGATTGAGATGAAAAATCCTTTGAGGAAATTGAGATTCCAGGGACCGTGAGCAAATTGGATGCCATTTGTTGGACGGAACGTCCCTGCAAAGCCAGGGAATATTTCTAGAAAGTCAGCGATCCATGTCATGGGCTGACACATTGGAGAAAGCTGAGTGGCAGGAAAAGGGGGATAATTAACCCTCCTTGCGGCCACATTTGGGAGATTTATGAGTAACCATCGACATCTCTGCTCTTGTTAGGAGCTGTCTGCCTGCCTTCGCCCACTGTGAGCCTCGTCTTCTTTGGGCCATTTGCAGCCACCTCCAAGGTGGACCCTGGCTCTGCATTTGAAGGAAAAGCCCTCTCTCTAGTTCCCCTTTTTGGCTACATCAAAAGAAGCACAAAGTGGAACTGGTCCAAGATGGGGCATTCTCTGCTCCACTGAACTTATTCATGGGAAGGAACTGGGTAAATATGCCTGGTAGGAGCTGAAACAGCATCTGAAGCCCATCATTTCAACACGTATCTCCTTTATCAGCTTAAGTTAAATATATTGGGCATGAGGCTCTCTGTTAGGGAGAACAGTGCCGAATCTGTTCTACTGTTACCTGTCTTTCTGCCTCACTGTGGTTTTCACAGTAAAGTGAGTCTCCTTCCTGAGAGAAATGGGGCTTTAGATTAGGCTTTTAAACATGAGTGATCCATGGTGATCTCTCATATGATCAAGACACAAAAAAGGAAGTTTGAGCAGGACACAGTAGGAGCAAGAGAGCTTAAATCAGCCTCTTCTCTTGTAGTCCTCAACCGACCTTCTTCTCCTGCTTGAATACATAATCCACCTCAGAACCCTCGGCTTCCAAAAGTTTGCCTTGGTTTCGGTGGATGTGAGAGAAACGTCCAGTCCATTCCCAGCTAAGCTCACAAGCAGCTGGACTTGAAACTCCTTTGTTTCTTAGGGAGAAACTTCCCTTATGGCCTTGTGGCAGCATGGGAAGCTTGCAACTCTTAGGAGACCATCTTCTCTGGGAAGCCTTCCATATTGATGAAGAACAAAGTAGTATTGTCCATAGAAATAGACAATTAGAGCTTAATTGACAAACCAAAGAAAAAATGTGATTGCAAAATGATTGACAGGCCCCAGACTATCACTCTCTAACATTTCCTACTGCCTGTGAGTCTGTCCCAAGCCCTTTGGATATTCAATTGGTGTCAAAATGATTATGTAACAGATGGCCTAAGGGACCAGTTCTGGGCTAGTGTTTCCAGCTTATAGTCAGATAATGAGGCTTAGGTCATCGTCATTCCCTAAATGAGCCCTCAGCATCATTCTTTGGGGCCTGACCCAAGCTAACTGTCTCAAAGATATGCGCAAAGTTATCTCCACTAAAAGGAAACTCTAGAAGTCTATGCCTTAGGTATGTTGCCTTGGCACACATATACACTCACACACACACATACACACACTGCATGCACAGAGATTTATATTGTAGCTCTACAAGACATTAGAAGCAGTAGGAAATGGTTGCACAAATGATCCTTGTAATGTACTCTCATGCTACCAAACACTCCTTATTGAAAATGATAGCCCTGGAAAATGCTTATATTAGCTTATTTTGAAATGTCTTAAATTATGAAATGAATACTACTCACTGTACAAAATGATGTGAAAGTATCTGAACTTCATAAAGAACCTGTTTCTCTCAACTCCCATTCCCACACCTCAGGGATTACTATTAATTACTGTTAAAAATAGCTTTTTATTATTCTATTAATAATAGTTTTCTGTTTCTTCCCTGCTGTTTTCTCTCTGTGTTATCAAAACATACATATCTATAAGGATTTTTTCTTTTACAAAAATTGGATATTATATATATTTTTTCCTTATAACTTGCTTTATTCAGCAGTGTCCAGGACATCCTTCCTTGTCAGAACATTTTGGTGTAACAGTACCATATTCATTCTAATGCCTATATAGTACCCAGCTACATGAGTGAGCTATGGCTTGTTTAGATGGTCCTTATTTGTATATATTTAGATTGTTTCCAGTTTTTGTTATTACTATAAGTAAGCCATTAATGAATGCCTGAAAGCACCTAAGCAAGTATTTATGAGTAATTGAAAAGTGAAAGAGTATGTTCAATTTTAATCTTGGCAAAAACTGTCTAATTGTCCTTCCAAAAAAAAGTATCAGTTTATATATCCACCATATATTTATGCATGTCCATTTCTAATTCCTTCACTAAAAGTATTATTAATCACTGTATTCATGGGCCAGTTTACTAGAGGAAATCATGTTTCAGTTGTGCTGTGAGATTTTCCTGTTACTGGAGTATACTTTCAATTACTTTTAATTCAATTGTATTTATTCAGTGAATTGGCTATTTTTCAGTTGGGCTGCTTGTCTTATTGATTTGCAAAAGCTTATTTATTAACATTTTGTTTTTTCAAATGCTATTAACCTTTTGCATTTCACATATTGTTTTCCCAGTCTGCCATTTCATTCAAACTTTGTATAAGCCATATTTTCCCATATAGAAGTTTTAAAATTTTGTGTAGTCAGAGCTGTCATTTATTTCCTTTATGGCTTGTGGATTTCTTCTTATTCCTAGGAAGATCTTTCCTACTCCATATGCTTATATTTTTATCTACTGCTTCCATAATTTGGGGTTTTCCCCATAGTTCTCTCTTCTATCTGAAATTTATATTTGGTGTGCAGTGGGGCTTCCCAGGTTGCTCAATGGTAAAGAATCCACCTGCCAATGAAGGAGAAAAAGGCTCTATCCCTGGGTGGGGAATATCCCCTGGAGAAGGGCATGGCAACCCCATTCCAGTATTCTTGCCTGGAAAATCCCATGGACAGAGGAGCCAGCCTGGCAGACTGCAGTCGATGGGGTCGCAGAGAGTCAGACACAACTGAGCATGCAGGCGCACACATGGAGTGCAAGAGGGAACTGATTTTTTATCTCTGGGTAGATATGACTGTTATTTTTGTTCATTTTTATACTTCTATTCATTCCAAAGATTTCACAATTGGCAAATATTACTTTGACAACAGGAAAAAGTCCTTTGAAGTAAAAGGAAATCAGGATTCTCATATTCTGGTGTTCAGTTCTAGCGAAGAGTAGGTATCGGAATGGAAGATGCAAAATGAGGGGAAAAAATAACAGGAAAACTTCAAGAAATGTGTAAGGATCATAAAGTTTCATGTCGCTCCTTGCTGCCTGATACTGTTTTACCCAAGGAAGCCAAGGCTTTTTCTCATTCATGGGCTGGTTTGAGTATAAGCATGTTGGTCAAGGCAGATGCTCTGTAGCCTGTTTGCTCTCCCATTTTAGGCATCAGGATGGAATGAAGGGCGATACTATCATGGTCAAAGACACTCACTCAACTGGTGTAGAATCTGAGGAGGTCCGGAGGAAATGCTTTCATAGCAGAAAGCTATTTGCACAAGGAAAAGTAGAAGTGGGTGCTGCCACTTGCTAGTAGCTAATTAGCCAGAGTTACCTTGCTCTCACAGGAGGGAAAANCTGGTGTAGAATCTGAGGAGGTCCGGAGGAAATGCTTTCATAGCAGAAAGCTATTTGCACAAGGAAAAGTAGAAGTGGGTGCTGCCACTTGCTAGTAGCTAATTAGCCAGAGTTACCTTGCTCTCACAGGAGGGAAAACCAGCTCAGGAACCCAGAAAATATGGACAGTGCCATCACAGAGGATGAATGAGCCGTTTATGGCTTATATAAAAGTTTGTTACTGTCCAAAAGCAACGAGGTTGGAGAACTTTAGCTGAGAAAATGTCTTTCTGTATCTCCATTATGCTCAAATGTTAAAGTTGTAGTCAAAAGAGGCCAGGAAGTTCTTTTGAAGTTCAAAGAAGCATAACATTCACTGCATAATATTCATGCAAATATAGGAGAAAATGAGCTGAAGAGTTTGCCTATTTTGGCACATCTGACTTAGGTAATGAACTATTGATCAAAGTGAGGTGGAAGAATTGAGTTGTTAAGAATATTTAATTACATATTTCAAATGAACCAGCTTTTGCCAAGGCTGGCAAAAGTCCTTGGGAGAGAAAGGTTGGTGCATTTCATGGCTTCTGTGCCTGCTTTATAAGGTGGGTTAGCTGGATCTTCCAAGGGACTAGATTCTTGCTCATTTTTCACCTTTGGAGAAAAGCTTCTAACATTTGTATCTGGCTGAAAATGGGCCTCAGAACTTCCCAGGAAGGATGAATCCCCAAAAGATTGAAGAGAAGGAAGAAGGTAGTGAAATTTTGAGACGCAGGAAGCATGGTCTTATGGAGCCTACCCAGAGCCTCTTTATTGTAAAAGTCAAACAGAAGGGCTTGAGTCCTCTACCTCCAGGTTATCACTTGGACATTTGAGGTGATTATTTGACAAGGCAAAGAAATGAGCAGAATAGACCTATTCACATCTTAGAAGTTCAGATAGGTAGAAGTAGAGTAATGAGAATGCTTTAAAATTAGCCTAATGCCTTTCAAGGTATATTCTTAATTATTTTTTATGTTGGGAGGGACCAGTGGTGTTGGCTATGGAAACTCTGGAGTCCACTTTGATCCAAACCCCAGATTCATGACTTTCTTACTTACTTTGGGAATGTTGCTTAATCTCTCCAGCTTTAGTGCTCTTATCAGTACAGTAGGGGAAATAATAGTGTATTGATCGTAAACATGGTCATCTAAAGACTCTATGATATCGTGCACACAGAGGGCTTTGTGACAGTGGCTGGCACACAGTTTTTAATGACTGGTAGCTTCCTTGGTGGCTCAGACAGTAAAGAATCTGCCTCTACTGAAGGAGACCCAGGTTTGATCCTCAGGTAAGGAAGATTTTCTGGAGAAAGGAATGTCAACCCACTGCAGTATTCTTACTTGGAGAATTCCATGAACGGGAGAACCTGGCAGGCTACAGTCCATGGGGTTGCAGAGTCAGACACGACTGAGTGACTAACATACACAGACACAACAATTAGAGTACCTCTCTTACAGGCCAAATGATATTATCACTTTAATTTTCAGATGAGAGACTTGAAACTGAATGGGGTCAAGTAACTTTGTACAAAGCCAGACAGCAAATCCAGGACAGCACCAGAATGAAAACCCAGGTCTCCAGATGCAGTGTTCTGTTCACATCACCAGTTTGTGTCTAGCAGCTCTTTGAGGAAGCCAGTGACTTCTCTTGAATAGAAGCCCAGTGCTTTGCACATGTGGAGAAGGAAATAGCAACCTACTCCTCTATTCTTCCCTGGCGAATCCCACAGACAGAGGATCCTGACGGTCAACAGTCCATGGGGTCCCAAAGAGTTGGACACAACTGAAGTGACTTAGTATGGCATGCACAGCTTTGCACATGGCAGCCACTCAACATGTGAGATGATCTGAGTAAATGAATAAAGAACTTTGTAATCAGAATTTCAAAGACAGGCAGTATACTATTTGGGAGTTAAAAGATAAGAGTCTGGGACTAAAGTTATTCTGGAACCTAAATAAGCTAAGAGAAGGCAATGGCACCCCACTCCAGTAATCTTGCCTGGAAAATCTCATGAACAGAGGAGCCTGGTAGGCTCCAGTCCAGGGGGTCGCTAGGAGTCCAACACGACTGAGTGACTCACTTTCACTTTTCACTTTCCTGCATTGGTGAAGGAAATGGTAACCCACTCCAGTGTTCTTGCCTGGAGAATCCCAGGGACGGCAGAGACTGGTGGGCTGCAGTCTTTGGGTCGCACAGAGTCGGACACGACTGAAGCGACTTAGCAGCAGCAGTAGCAAATTAGCTAAGCCAAAGGAAATTTGTGAGGAAGGTTAAAAATATGTGCCTTTATGTCTATGTTTCTTAGATTTCCCTGACTTATCAGGTGGCTTGGAATGCCCTCATAGTCTAATGGAGAGTGAACTGTGCTCAAAGTCAGTAGACCTGGCTTCTGGTCAGTTCTGTTGCTCACTGTGTGGTGTTGGTTGAGTTATTCATGCTCTCTCTGAACTAAAGATTCTCTACTCTCTGAGAGGAATTCTTCCCTTCTGGACAGCAAACTAAAGGATGGGAGAATAAGGGGTTGTGCAGGGGGGAGGGCAAGGGAAACCAGAAAAACGAAGGTGAAAGTGATAGTCGCTCAGTCATGTCCAAGTCTTTGCAACCCCATAGACTGTAGTCTGCCAGGCTCTTCTGTCCATGGGATTCTCCAGGCAAGAATACTGGAGTCGGTTGCCATTTCCTCCTCCAGCGGATCTTCCTGACCCAGGGACTGAACCTGTTTCCTGACTTGCAGGCACATTTGTTACTGTCTGAGCCATCAGGGAAACCAAGGCTCTGTCTTTAGATATTGGAGCACACCAGGACTTTTATCATTGTCACAAGGTCTTTGCAAAAAGTGTTTTACTCATTTAAGATTTATAGCCTCCTACTTCTAAAAAGATTAGATATAGGTTCTATATGAAAGGATGGGATTCCCTGGTAGATCAACTGGTAAGGAACCCACCAGCAATGCAGGAGACACTGGTTCAATTCCTGGGTCAGGAAGATCCCCTGGGGAAGTGATAGGCTACAAATTCCAGTATTCTTGGGCTTCCCTGTTGACTCAGATGGGAAAGAATCCACCTGCAGTGTGACAGACCTGGGTTCAATCCCTGGGTTGGGAAGATCCCCTGGAGGAAGGCATGGGAACCTACTCCAATATTCTTGCCTGGAGAATCCCCATGGACAAAGGCACCTGGCAGGCAACAGTCCATGGGGTCACAAAGAGTCGGACATCACTGAGTGACTAAGCCCAGCACATCACAGCACATAGGAAAGAATAGTTGCAAGATAACTTTTTAAAACCTGAAACAAAAAATGGAGGCCATCTGACCAAAGTCGAAAGGGTAGATATTTTTAACACCTGATTTACTATCACGGGGCTTCCCAGGTGGCTCAGTGGTAAAGAATCCACCTGTCAGTGCAGGCGATGCAAGAGATGCAGGTTCCATCCAGGGGTCTCAGAGAGTCAGACACAGTTGAGTGACTGAGCATGCACAAAGGTTGGTACATTACAGTGTTCACATTTCTAAGTTGGTGTATGCTTCCTGAAAAGATAAAAAGAGAAGCTTTCCATTGGTTGGCGAGAGAAAAGTATAATTTCATCTACCTCCTACTTAGTCAAATGGTATTAATGATGGGATGTTTGCATAAAGGGCACTTTGGGTGGTACAAAGACACCAATTGTAATCTTGGTTTCACAGAAGAAAGAAGAATCATATTTGGCATTTCTCTATTAACCCTCTGTAAAGGAATAGGGCAAACATTAAATTATATCTCAATATAAGTTTTTTTTATAAGTGCTAAGTTAATGTAGTCCAGATAGTTTAACTTTGAATGACATAAGCTAATTGAAGGCTAGAACATGGAAATATTATAATATGGTTGTTTAATATGTCTAGTAGACTGCACTGTCAATTATCAGATGCCCTAAGCAAAGTTTACCTCAAAGTAATTTTCTTTTCATGTCGATGTATGGCAAAGCCAATAGAGTATTGTAAAGTAAAATAACGTAAAAAAAAATGCAATACAAAAAAAAAAAAAAAAGGCAAGCAAAGGAGAGCCAAATGTGTCATTGATGTCTGAGGAAAATAAACAAAAGTAAATAATAACTAAAGATATAATAATGGAAATTTTTCTTAAAAAGAAAAAAATGTAGATGTCATTTTTCAACATTTGGAAGAAAATAAAAGTATTAGAGAAAAAAAGTCATTGGTAATCTGAACATTTATGTTAATCATGGTTAATTGGTATATAGACTTAGAGTCTTTTTTTCTATGCAACTACACACACACACACACACACACACACACACGTGAGCCTCCATGGTGGCTCAGATGGTAAAGAATCTGCCTGCAATGGCAGAGACCCAGGTTCGATCCCTAGGTTGGGAAGATCCCCTGGAAAAAGAAATAGCAATCCACTCCAGTATTCTTGCCTGGGAAATCCCATGGATAGAGGAGCCTGGTGGGCTACAATCTATGGGGGTCACAAAAGAGTTGGACATGACTTAGCAGCTAAATGACAACAACTACACATATATATTATTTTATAAAAATAAAGCACTCAGGCACGGTAAGTGCCCAGTAGTGGGATTATTGGATCATATGGTAGTTTATTCCTAATGTTTTGAGAAGAATCTCTATACTTTTGTCCATAGTGGCTGTGCCAGTTTTCTTTGACGGTAACAGTACAGGAGGGCTCCCTTTCCTCCACATCCTCTGCAGCATCTATTGTTTATAAATTTTTTTATGATGGCCATTCTGATTGGAGTGAGATGATACATCACTGTAGTTTTGATTTGCATTTCTCTAATAATGAGCAGTGTTAAGCATTTTTTCCATGTGTTTATTGGCTATCTGGGTGTCTTCTTTAGAAAAGTATGTGTTTAGGTCTTCTGCCCATTTTTTGATTGGGTTGTTTGTTTTTCTGATATTGAGCTGCCTGAGCCATAATTCAAAAAGACACATGTACCCCAATGTTCATTGCAGCACTATTTACAATTGCCAGGACATGGAACCAACCTAGATGTACATTGACAGGTGAATGGATAAAGAAGTTGTGGTACATATGCACAATGGAATATTACTCAGACATAAAAAAGAGCAAGCTTGATTCAGTTCTAGCGAGGTGGTGAAACTAGAGCCTGTTACACAGAGTGAAGTAAGTCAGAAAGAGAAAAAGAAATATCACATATTAATGCATATGTATAGAATCTACTATATAGTACTGATTAACCTGCCCTATTTGCAGGGCAGGAATAGAGACGCAGACTTACAAAACATACTTGTGGACACAGCAGGGGAAGGAGAGGGTGGAATGCATTGATAAAATACTGTTGAAATATATACATTATAAAATAAGCCAGCTAGTTGGAATTTGCTGTATAACATGTGGAGCTCAACCCAGTGCTCGGTGACAACGTAGAGGGGTGGGAGGGAGGCTCAAGAGGAGGGGATGTATGTATATTTATGGCTGATTCACATGGGTGAATGGCAGAAATCAACACAGCATTGTAAAGCAGTTATCCTCCTATTGCATTTTTTTTTTAATGAAGCACTGATTCGTCATGGATTCTCTAAAGTGCACCTGTAGTGGGGATTTAGCCTATGTTGTCTAAAGTGAAAACTGGATATGTGAGATACCAGTTGTAAGGCACACAAAGTTGATTCTGTTGTGAACAGTTCAAGAGCACAACTTCAATTCTTGACCAAATAATAAGTAAACCTCCTTTAGCAGAGATTTGTGCAGCTGAGGTGCTGATAGAAAGAACAATTTTTTTTTTCAGAGAAGAGCTTTGATTTTTTGCCCAAAGTCTTATGCCAGATGAAAAGAGATGGTTTTAGCCAGAAAAAATCAGATCAGGTTTCACCAGTTGAGCAGCCTTTCTGTAAAAGTATCTCCCATGGCCTTGAGACTACCATCAAGTCTCAGTTATCCATGTTAATGGGAGATAGAAGGGCACAATGAATGGAAATTTCATGGAAAATCTTCATTTCTCCACTTAGCCAATGATGTCGCCTTGCTCAACTCTCAAACCTCTTCGAAATATGGACGTTTTCTTCTCATTGAGTTTGCCCACCTGTTAGTAGAAAAGCTAGTAGAAAAGGCAGGTAGCGGGCAGCCCAAGCTGTGCATAGGCCACTCAATATATATTAAGTGGAATTAATTTTGGACAAGTGATCCAACAAGTAGGAATAAGATAATTAACTACCAGATAAAGAGAAATAAGCCATATACTCAAAAGTGAAGGACTTAGGTTTTTCTTGGTTTTCCCCTTTCACTGGCTTCAATAGCCTGAAAATTAAGTCCTAAAGCCCTGAGGAATTCTGAGTGAGACTTCAGTTCTAGAAGCCCAATTTCCAGAGAAATAGGACATTTTTTTTCTGTAGTGACTGCTACATCATGCCCTTCGTCCTGCTTCAAGTTAGATAAATGTCAGAAGAGAAGTACTTATGTTTTTAATTTTTTCCTTGACTATTATAGTAGTCTTTAAAAAAATACTTAAAAAGGAATTTGTTTACTTGATTTGTCCTCTCATATAGTGAACAGCAAAGATTCATCTCTCCCTTTCCACTGACTGTATGTGTTATAATAAAATAAATATTATTGTAGTACTTAACATGATGATGTATCTATAGTAATAGCTCTTATTGAAAACTGTTCATGGGAATGTTTTCTTGCCTTTAGACTGGTGATGAAGTTATTGAACTTTTGACCTGGTGCTGGGTGCTAGACAGTAATGGTTGGGGAAAATATTGATGGCATAGAAGCATATCTTTGTTGTTTACTTTTTCTCATCATTTCTGTTAACAGGGGCCCTTAAAGTAGCAGGGATTACCACTTTTAATTAGGGCCACATGAACCCATTTGGAAAATAGCTATGATGATAGAGGTTGAGGTCCATCTCAAATGTTCATTGAAATTCCCTTGGGACCAAGTTCTACTCAACAGAAATCATGAGTCAATGGGAAGTCATGAAGTCTCTAGACTTCCCAGGTGGCTCAGTGGTAAAGAATCTGCCAGTGCAGGAGCCACAGGAGACAAGGATTCAATCCCTGGGTTGGGAAGATCCCTTGGAGATGGAATATGGCAACCCACTCCAGTATTCTTGCCTGGGAAATCCCATGGACAAAGGAACTCGGCAGGCTGCAGTCCATGGAGTCACAAAGAGTTGGACATGACTGAGAGACTCAGCATTTGAAGTCTCCAGATGGTATCACTCAGGTACTGGCAAGTGATAAGTTTACTTTGCTTGCCTGCATCTCCTTCAAGTTGGTGAGGTTTCACTGTTGCACTAAAATCAACTCACTTGTGCTTCTTGGCCAAGATGATATGCTGGAACTTGAGGTGTGGTCAATGTTGCTGTGTCATTCATGAAAGTTTTTTAAAGTTCAGGCTTATAAGAATATGCTGAAATGAACTTTGTCATAGTTTCTGGAAATTGAGCATTGTTCCATTGTTCTCATGGACAAATCAACTGTAATTCGGCTAAGCGCCCAATCTTGGACAACCGTGGTAAAATATGTCTTAAAGATTATAGTTTTTTAAAAAAGATTATATTGTTTACTTTTGCTATGTAGTTGAAATCAGTGTCAGTAATTGCAGAAGTGTTGTTTTATAGCATGAGTGATATTACTGTTTAGCTCCTTTTCTCTGCCTTCAGTTCATGAATTTGCTCCTTCTAGGAATTTGTGGATTTCTCTTTGGAGCATAATGAGCCAGATCCCATGTTGCTGAGGTAATAGGACCAGAGTACTTGATGAAGACCACTATGTTTCCATTTATGGTCAGGTTTTGATGCATAGTTAGTTTTTGAGTAAGATGTTTTTATCCTCAAGATTCATAGTTTGTAAGACACTAGTATGGCCCTAGTGGTAAAAAACCCGCCTGCCAATGCAGGAGACATAAGAGACGTAGGTTCAATCCCTGGGTCAGGGAGATCCCCTGGAGGAGAGCATGGCAACCCACTCCAGTGCTCTTGCCTGGAGAATCCCATGGACAGTGGAACCTGGGGGGATATAGTCCATGGGGTCCACGGGGTTGCACAGAGTCGGACACGACTGAAGCAACTTAGATCTTGACCTAGTATTGTAATGTGAGGTAAATGCCATGTACTGTGAGAATAATGCTGATGGGTATAAAGAGAATGAAAAAGAACTTTTAGCTGGGTTACTCTTCTCTTCCCAACTCTATTTCATAGCTCTTGGAAGCATAGGAAATATTTCATACTCTATGATTTGTCCTTGAGATAAATACCAAAAAATGCAAAATGAAGCCTTCCAGGTGTATCATTTCCTATAGTCATTTGAGTATGACTTGGCTTCACTACAGACAACACCTGATTCTTTAAATGGTGAGCAAAACTCTGTTTCCAGGTAGGGTGGGAAGGGTAGTTTGAGAAAAAGTTAGGCAAGAATGTGCGGAAGCCCTTTATTTTTTAAGTTCTAAAAGTGGGTGACATGCACTTTACACTCATGTAGCAGGACAGGCAAAAGGCTACAGTGGTTTCAGTCCTTGGTTCTGAGGCCAGCCTTCTTAGATTTGAATCCCAGCTCCATACCTTGACTAGTCATGTCAACTTAGGCAAGTTACCAAACCTCCCTGTGCCTCAGATTCCTCCTCTCTAAAATGGGGCTAATAATGGGATCTAGCTTGTAGGGTTGTGGTAAGAATTTATTGAATTCATGGATGTAAAAACCCTTAGCTTATAAGACATGTTTAACAAATTTTGTTGTTATTTTTTTTAATGCTGTTATCATCATGCTCATCTGGCTCAGAGTTCTTCAGGACCTGGTTTCTTGGCCTCTTTTTACCTTTATCTTCTACCTCCTTAGCCTTGAGCCAAATTGGGAGCAGCCAAATTCAATCAGTTTCACACACTGTCTAACAATACTCTGTCTAGAGGCTGAGTTTGGGGCAAACAGAATCTGTTGGCTGAAACAAGTTATTTGGATCATCTGTGGTTGTCATGAATAGTGGGTAGCTCAGATATATTGAAAGGATCCATAAGAGAGTTTCTGTGAAGAAATCTATCTTAAAGATATTTTACAGAGGTGATAGCAACTTGCTAAAACAGCTGTAGATAAAGAATACCCTCCTTGTGGCACTGGTGTATACCGTTCCTTTGGAAATTGACTTGCCTGTAAGTTAGAATCTTAGCAATTTGGAAATGAGTTAAAAATATGTAAATGCACATGAATCCCACATTTTGATAGCTTGCCTTATTTTGGTGGTTGCTTAGTCTTTCAGGGGTGGGTCCTTATCTTTTATTATACCATCTCTTTATCATCCAGGAAGGAATAAATCACCCAACCATGCAGATCACATTGCTAATAATGAAAGTTCATCCAGTTTCATATTTTAAGTAGGTAGATCTCATGTCAGCCTCTGAGTGAGCTGATTCTTTCTAGCAAAATAATCCAGGATCAAATACATAATACACAGGTTCCATCTTACTTTGCAATGTGAATTTAAATCAACAAAGTAATTTCCAGCTTATCTTCATCCAAGTATTAGCAATTGAAGAACCATACAAGTAAGGCAATTTATGCCAGCCTAATAATACCACCTAAATAGCCTCCTTCGTGGATTTGCTTCTAAGCATATACTCAGATTTTTCTGAAATGTCTAGGTAAGTTGTTTATATGAAATGAAAATAACTTAGGTGGTTTAAAGATTATGAATTTACCGAATTTATTTTAGAGAAACACTCATTCTCTTCTCACCAGTATGTGGAAGTTAGCAAAAGGTGCTTCATTTATGTTTCTTTTGGGAAATTCATGATTTGTCTCTCTTCAGTTAAACATGCAACGATTGTTAAAAATATTTCCTACTTCATTCTATAACACTGTGGAGCAGAGGTCTACTTTGTGTATTTACCAATAAAATACTATTCCTGAGACTTGGGTGAAAAATATACAACTTTTGCCCACAAAGTAATTTTTATTTTTCTGAGTTATTTTAATCAATAAATGGTCTTGAGCACTTACATTTAGTCCAGAATGTAGCTTAATATAATAATATTAACAATAATAATGGTAATATCATAAAAGAAGAAATTAAAAGTTACTGTTAAAGAAAAATATATATGTTGTTTCCATTTTCCCTCACCAAATTTGTGAAGTTTTTTTTTTTTTTT
>SJYV01041638.1:0-25277 GCA_006410875.1 Neotragus pygmaeus
GAACCCCATGTGTGTTTGTCACTCAGTTGCTTCCGATTATTTGTGCCCCCATGGACTATAACCTGCCAGCCTCCTTTGTCCGTGGAATTCTTTAGGCAAGAATACTGGAGAGGATTGCCATTTCCTTCTCCAGGGGGTCTTCCTAACTCAGGGATGAACCTGGGTCTTTTGCATTGCAAGCAGATTCTTTACCATCTTAGCCAGGAAATTGGACATGTAACCAGAAACTCTGTTTATATACATAGTTTTAAGATAAGCAGTCATTTAAGGATTAATGAAACAAATGCTAGCAGTGTATTGAAGCTAATTTGAGAAATTGCCATTTTAAAAGGTATTTGTGAGGTAATAGTCTATCCTTATTCATCTGAAGCTTCATGTGTTTAGTTGCTTTATTGTGGGAAGTGAACAAAATTTCTAAGAAGAAATTTGCATGGGTATTCATGGAGAGGCTTTTGTGTTACATTAATTGGACTTAAAGAAGATGATGTAAACTTAAATATGCTTAATTAAAAGGAAAGAAAAATAATGGAATATGTAGTCTCTCCTAATTTTTTAGTTCCTCATTGTTACCAACACCATAATGATACAACTGATTTTCAATCTTTATATGACTTTTGTCTGATTTAATGGATTCTGTTTAGATTTCAGGCAATAACCTCAGAATTTCATAAATTGCTTCCTTTTAGTCTATGGAACCAACTGGGGAAAAGTTTAGATTATTTATTAAGGAGGTTGCAAAAAACACTAATGTCCTACCTTATTTGAAAATTTATAAATGTATAAACAGTGAAGAGAATCATATTGATTTTAAATATTAAGCTTTTACAAATGCTATGTCTAAAACTTCTTGGGATCAGAACAACTTGCACAGGACAGCATTCAGTCAGTGATTGGATCAGATCAAAAATCTAGAATTTATTTAATGGATAGTGTCTTCACATCATCTCCCACACACTCTATTTTAATTTAATATACTTTGTCTTAACTACAAAGATAATTACATAATAATAAATTAAATTTGGAGAGTCAAAATAGTAAACATATAAATTATCAGTCTTATCAACCTACCACAAAGTATAAATTTCTTTATTTACATCTGATAGGGAAAGCTCCTCCATTATTAGTCAAACAATTGACTGAAGGAAAACTGATCTTTTCAGTTGTAGTGCTGGAACATTTAGGCTTCCATAGGAAAAAGCCAACCAAAAATAAATACACACACACATACATAGACCCTCAACATAAATTTCACCTCACACATCACAAAAATTAACCAAAAATAAATTACAGATTTAAATATAAAGCTTTAAAACTTTAGAAGAAACTACAAATTAAAATAATTGGGACCTGGAGTATACAAAAACTCAGACATGGCCAAAAAAAGTATAAACTATAAAAGAAAAATGACAATGCAAATATTAATGTAATATAAAAGGAATAAAATAAATGTCATTTTGTGAAAACCTGAAAACATAAAGATAGTTAAAGAAAAAAAATAAAGATATTCATAGCATGTATCTAAAAGAGAAAAAAAGAAAACCTCAATAAAGGAAAAAACAGACCAAAGATATAAATAACCTTTTCACTAAAGAGGATGTAAGGATGGCAAATAAGCACAAGAAAATATGCCAAATATAATTAACCATTAGAGAACTATAGATTAGAACCACAATGAAATATCATTATGTGCCTATTAGAGGTGAGAAAAAATATTATAAATGCTGGCAAAAATTTGGTGATACTAGTTCTATCATATATTTCTGGTAAGAATGTAAAACAGCTTAACCACTCTAGTAATTTATTTGAAGGTATTTGTAAAACTGGTCTTCCTTGGTGGCTCAGGAGGAAAAGAATTTGCCTACAAAGTGGGAAACCTGAGTTTGATCTTTGGATCAGGAAGATTCCCTGGTGGAGGGCATGGCAACCCACCCCAGCACTCTTACCTGAAGAATCTTGGACATAGGAGCCTGGCTGGCTATAGGCCTTAGAGTCACAAAGAGTGGGACATGACTGAAGCAACTTAACACAAAGAACAGCACTTACAAAACTATGCTACACTTGCAATGGGATCCAGTAGTTCTATCTTCAGACATCTATCCTAGAGAAATGAAAATTCATTTCACATTAAAACTTGCATGAATGCTCATAGCAGCTTTTTTGTAGAAGCCAAAAATTGGAAACAATGCTAACCTTCAGTGGGTAAACAGCTAAATAAAATGTGATACAGCAATACTATGGTTTATAAGTGAGAAAAAAAAAAAAAAACTGGAATGGCTGAATTTAACTCAGATGACCATTATTCTACTACTGTGGGCAGGAATCCCTTAGAAGAAATCGAGGAGCCATCATAGTCAACAAAAGAGTCAAAAATGCAGTACTTGGATGCAATCTCAAAAATGACAGAATGATCTCTGTTTGTTTCCAAGGCAAGTCATTAAATATCACAGTTATCCAAGTCTATGCTCCGACCAGTAATGCTGAAGAATCTGAAGTTGAACAGTTCTATGAAGACTTGCAAGACCTTCTAGAACTAACACCCAAAAAAGATGTCCTTTTCATTTTGGGGGACTGGAATGCAAAAGCAGGAAGTCAAGAAACACCTGGAGTAACAGGCAAATTTGGTCTTGGAGTACAGAATGAAGTAGGGCAAAATTAATAGAGTTTTGCCAAATGAATGCACTGGTCATAATAAACACCTTCTTCCAACAACACAATAGAAGACTCTACACACAGACATCACTAGACGGCCAAAACCAAAATCAGATGGATTATATTTTTTGCAGCCAAAGATGGAGAAGCTCTATACAGTGAGCAAAAACAAGACCAGGAGCAGACTGTGGTTCAGATAATGAACTCCTTACTGCCAAATTCAGGCTTAAATTGAAGAAAGTGGGGAAAACCACTGGACCATTCATGCATGACCTAAATCAAATCCCTTAAGATTACACAGTGGAAGTGAGAAATAGATTTAAGGGAATAGATCTGATAGACAGAGTGCATGATGAACTATGGATGGAGGTTTGTGACATTGTACAGGAGACAGAGCTCAAGACCATCCCCAAGAAAAATAAATGCAAAAAAGCAAAATGGCCGTCTGAGGAAGACTTACAAATAGCTGTGAGAAGAAGAGAAGCAAAAATGCAGAGGAGAAAATGAAAGATATACCCATTTGAATGCAGAGTTCCAAAAAATAGCAAGGAGAGATAACAAAGCCTTCCTCAGGGATCAATGCAAAGAAATAGAGGAAAACAAAAGAATGGGAAAGACTGGAGATCTCTTCAAGAAATTTAGAAATACCAAGAGAACATTTCATACAAAGATGGGGTCAATAAAGGACAGAAATGGCATGGACGTAAAAGAAGGAGAAGATGTTAAGAAGAGGTGGCAAGAATACACAGAACTACACACAAAAAAGATCTTCACGACCCAGATAATCACAATGGTGTGATCAAGCACCTAAAGCCAGACATCCTGGAATGTGAAGGTAAGTGATCCTAAGGAAGCATCATGGTGATTGCTGCCATGAAATTAAAAGATGCTTACTCCTTGGAAGGAAAGCTTTGACCAACCTAGAAATCATATTAAAAAGCAGAGACATTACTTTGTCAACAAAGGTCCATTTAGTCAAGGCTATTGTTTTTCCAGTAGTCATGTATGGATGTGAGAGTTTGGACTGTGAAGAAAGCTGAGCACCAAAGAACTGATGCTTTTGAACTGTGGTGTTGGAGAANAGAGGCTTATGGAAGTTTCCTGATGGGAGAAACTGACTGAGGGGGAAACTGGGTCTTGTTCTGATGGGCTGGATCATGCTCAGTAAATCATTAATCCAACTTTTTGTTTATGTGTAGAGCTGTGTTCCCTCTCTGCTATTTACCTGGGGCCAAACTATGTTGGAGGTAATGAAAATAACAGTGACCTTCTTCTAAAGATCCCATGCACCCACCACTACACTCACTGCCCCCAACCCTGGAGCAGACCACCGCTAACCCAGGCCTCTGCTAGAAACTCCTGGAAACTTATGGGCAAGTCTGGGTCAGTCTTTTGGAGGTCCCTGCTCCTTTCTCCTGGGTCCTGGTGCACACAAGGTCCTGTTTATGCTTTCCAAGAGTCTATTTCCCAGTTTTGTGTAAATTCTGGCAGCTCTATGGTGGATCTACCTCCACTGGAGATTCTCAAACACAGTTCTGTCTCAGTCTCTGTGGGGTCCCTGGGTCCTGGTGCACACAAGTTTTGTTTGAGCCCTCTGAGCATCTATGATGGAAATGGGGTTTGAATCTAACCTCAAATTCGCCCCTCCTACCATCTTGCTGGGGCTTCACCTTTGCTCTTGGGCATGGGGTATATCCTCACAACTGTTCCAGCACTGTGCAGCCTGTTTAATTAGGTCCCATTTGTTTATTTTTGTTTTTATTTCCATTACTCTAGGAGGTGGGTCAGACAGGATCTTTTTTTGACCTTTGTCAAAGGGTCTACTGCCTATGATTTTCTCTAAGACCTTAATAGTTTCTGACCTTATATCTAAGTCTTAATTCATTTTGAATTTAATTTTGTTTATGGTGTTAGGAAGTGCTCTAATTTCATTCCGTTACATGTAACTGTCCAGTTTTTGCAGCAAAATTATTGAAGATGCTGTATTTATCCACTGTATATTCTTGCAACCATTGTCAAAGATAAGGTGCCCACAAGTGCCTGGGTTTATATCTGGGCTTTCTTCTTCTTTAATTGGTCTATATTTTTGTTTTTGTGTCAGTAGCATGTTGTCTTGAGGAGTATAGCTTTTTAATACAGTTTGAAGTCAGGAAGGTTCATTTCTCCAGCTCCATTCTTCTTTCTCAAGATTGTTTTGGCCATGTAGAGTTTTTCATGTTTTTACACAAATTGTGAAATTTATTGTTCTAGTTCTGTGAAAAATACCATTGGTAATTTCACAGGGTTTGCATTGAGTCTTTAGATTGCTTTGGGAAGTATGGTTATTTCAACAATACTGATTTTTCCAATCCACAAACATGGTGTATTTTTCCATCTGTTTGTTTGGGTCATCTTTTATTTCTTTCATCAGTATCATATAGTTTTGTGCATACAAGCCTTTTGTTTCTTTCATTANTGGGAAGTATGGTTATTTCAACAATACTGATTTTTCCAATCCACAAACATGGTGTATTTTTCCATCTGTTTGTTTGGGTCATCTTTTATTTCTTTCATCAGTATCATATAGTTTTGTGCATACAAGCCTTTTGTTTCTTTCATTAGGTTTATCCCTAGTTATTTAATTTTTTTTTTTTTTTTGCAGGAGTAAATGGGATATTTGGAGAAGAAAATGGCAACCCACTCCAGTGTTCTTGCCTGGAAAATTCCCATGAACAGAGGGGCCTAGTGGGTTACAGTCCATAGGATTGCAAAGAGTCGGACATGACTTAGCGACTAAACAACAACAACAAATGGGATGTTTCCTTAATTACTCTTTCTAATTTTTCATTGTTAGTGTATAGGAATGCAAGAAATTTCTGTGTATTAATTTTGTATCCTGCAACTTTAATAAATTCATAGATAACTCTAGTAAATTTCTGGGACCATCCTTAGGGTTTTCTATGTGTAGTTTCATGGCATCTGCAAACAGTGAGATTTTTACTTCTTCTTTCCCAGTGTGGATTCTTACCACACTTCCAGCTTCCTCCCACCTAATTCATGGAGGCAATCTGTGAGCTAGAGGATCCCTGCAACAATGAACTGTTGCTTCTCTGGTAGTCCCAGGCTTTCCCGTGGACTCATTGAGCTTTGTCATACTAACCCCCTTAGCTTGTATTCATGGCAGTCAACCCTAATCCTCTCCCTAGGGTCAGACTTCTGAAGACGGAGCCTCAGCTCCAGGTGTGCTGGTGTGCAAGTGCATCAGGCATGCAAACCAGTGTCCTAGGCTGGGAAGTACCAGTTGCCATCAATCTCTGGGCTGAATTCTGTTTTATCTTCTGTGCACCTGCTACTGTGCTCCCCACTGAGGTTCCCTGAGCTCTACCCTATCCTCATCTGTGAAGGAGTTTCCAAGTATGGGGGAACTTTTCTTCCTTCACAGCTCCTTCCCAGATTCACAGGTCCTATCCCAATATTTCTATTTTCTTTTCCTTATTTCTTCTGCCCTAGCCTGTTATGTGGAGACTAGCTTGCCTTTTTGGAAGTCTGAGGTCTTCTGCCAGCCTTCAGTAGGTGTTCTATAGGAGTCATTCCACATGCAAATGTATTTCTGATGTATTTTTGGGGAGAAAAATAATCTCCATGTCTTACTTCTCTGCCATCTTCCCTTTGTCTCCTGAACATTGTTTCCAAAAAGAAACCTGGTAATTAAAATCAAGCATCAAACTTAGGTATGGGAAACAAATATCTGGGGCAAGTGTGTGTTCATGTACTTTTGAGACCATAAAATGAAAATTCAAGGCACTATCTTTAAAGGTGAAAACGTCAGTCTCCAGAGATTATATGCTTTATGATTCTGTACATGTAACAGTCACTTTTTATTTATTTATTTTTAATTGGAGGATAATTGCTTTAAATGTTGCATTGATTTTTGCCCTACAACAATGCAAATCAGTAACATAATTATTACTGTATATATGTTATATATATATATATATATACACACACACATATACACATGGGCTTCCTAGGTGGCACTAGTGGTAAAGAATGTGCCTACCAATGCAGGATATGTAGGAAATGTGGGCTTGATCCCTGGGTCTGGATGATCCCCTGGAGAAGGGCATGGGGCATGGCAAACTATTTCAGTATTCTTGCCTGGAGAATCCCATGGACAGAGGAGCCTGGTGGATAATAGTTCATAGAGTTGCGAAGAATCAGAAACAACCAAGGCAACTCATCACACATGCGTATGTATACATATATCGCCTCCTTAAACCTCCCTCCTTCCTCCCATCCCACCCAACTAGGTTATCACAGATCACCAGGCTGGGCTCCTTGTGTTATACAGCAGCCTCACATTAGCTATCTATTTTACATATGATAGTGTATTTATGTCGATGCAACTCTCTAAATTTGTTCTACCCTCTTCACAGACTTTAAGTAAGATACTACACAAAACAAGAAAAGATGAATAGTTTCCAATAGATGTGGTGAGTAGGGAAGGTACATCTGTAAAGAGCAAGAAAGAGTATTTCTTTGTGTTGAAAGAACAGTACTGCATTTTCAGTGTGGAGATGATTACATAAACAACTACACAGAGAATAAAACTGTATCAAGCTACACAGATGTGCACACACAAGAACATATAAAACCTGGTGAAAACTGAATAACATCTATCTCCTAGTTAGTAATACATCAATGCCAGTTTTCTGGTTTTGATATTATATTAGAGATAAAATGTTCCATTAGGGAAATTTTAGTAAGGCTACACAAAATTTGTAATATTTTGCAACATCCTTTAAATGACAGTTATTTGAAATTACACAAATTAAAATATCAGAGAAGTAGAATAAAGGGAATAATAAAAATATGAGCAGAAATGAATTAATTTGAACAATATGCTGCAGAATAAAATGATACAACATGCTTTTTATTTTGAAGAAAGAAGTAAAATAACCACTCACCTGACAAGATAGAAGTATTAGGTAGATAATACTTAAACAGAGACATTACTTTGCCAAAAAATGTCCGTCTAGTCAAGGCTATGTTTTTCCAATAGTTATATATGGATGTGAGAGTTGGACTGTGAAGAAAGCTGAGAGCTGAAGAACTGATGACTTTGAAGTGTGGTGTTGAAGACTCTTGAGAGTCCGTTGTACTGCAAGGAGATCCAACCAGTCCATTATAAAGGAGATTAGTCCTGGGTGTTCTTTGGAAGGAATAATGCTAAAGCTGAAACTGCAGTACTTTGGCCACCTCATGTGAAGAGTTGACTCATTGGAAAAGACTTTGATGCTGGGAGGATTGGGGGCAGGAGGAGAAGGGGATGACAGAAGATGAGATGGCTGGATGGCATCATCAACTCAATGGACAGGAGTTTGAGTGAACTCCGGGAGCTGGTGATGGACAGGGAGACCTGGCATGCTGTGATTCATGGGGTCGCAAAGAGTCAGTCACGACTGAGAGACTGAACTGAACTGAACTATGGAAATAAGTGCAGTGAAATGAAGCGAAAGTCTCTCAGTCATGTCCGACTCTTCATGGAATTCTGTCTGACAGTCCATGGAATTCTTCAGGCCAGAATACTGCAATGGGTAGCCATTCTCTTCTCCAGGGCATGTTTCCAACCCAGGGATAGAACCCAGGTCTCCAACATTGCAGGTGGATTCTTTATCAGCTGAGCCACGAGGGAAGCCCAAGAATATTGAGGTGGGTAGCCTATCCTTTCTCTAGCGGATCTTCCCGACCCAGGAATAGAACTGAGAACTGGGATCTTCTGCATTGCTGGTGGAATCTTTACCAACTGAGCTACCCAGGGAAGCCCAAAGGAGACAACTAAACACAGGATGTTTTCTAAATTATAAGCAACATATTTTGGAGAAAATCATGCCCAATACATGTGAAAACTATTGAAAGACTTCATTTTTACATGTGAAATAAAGCATTTCTTTGTATTGAAAGAATAGTTCTATATTTTCAGTGTGGAAATGTTTACATAAGTATAAATTATGTAAATTAAAATAATATAAATATACATTTTGATACTTTCTGCTTATTAAAACAGTAGAATCAGTCTTAAAATTTTAGTGACAACTATCTTTCACCAGTGTTACATAGGTTAGTTTCAGAAGCAATGTGACCAACTCTAAGACTAAGATATTCTTTAGAAACCCAAATCTTTCAGGGCATCAAAAACAGAACAACTTAGCAATCTTAGTCATGAACTGAGAGGCATAAATCAAAACTAAATTAAGCTAAAATAAATACATATTTGTTTCAAAACGGGAACTCAGGAAGAAAAGTTTTTCTCATAACACTAGAAATTATTTGTACATTAAAATATCACAATATTCTACATTAATAAACTAGAAGTGAAAATATTATACCAAGACATGAAAAAGTAATTCTACTAAATATACTAATATTGTATATGTATATTTACTATCAGTAGGTTTTAATAATTTAAAAAAATTCTTAGCAATCTATATATCCTTAACTAGATTAAATAAATATATAAAAGTATATACACTTAACATCAGTAAAACATTAGTATAATGTAATGTTAAGTATAGGAAAAAAAGAAAGAATATTTCTTACACTTGTCCTGTTTGTGGAGATAAACATATCAGTGTTAGTGACTCAGTTGTATCTGACTCTTTATGATCCCATGGACTGTAGCCCTCCATATTCCCCTGTCCATGGAATTCACCAGGCAAAAATACTGGAGGGGGTAGCCATTCCCATCTCCAGAGGATTTTCCAGACCCAGGGATTGAACCCAGGTATCATCCATTGCAAGTAGGTTCTTTACTGTCTGAGCAATGAAATATTCATAAGGCTTCCACAGAGAAAATTATAAAACTTTAGAGAAAATTGCTTGAAACATGCTATATAAATTGAGAGATATTTAAAGTTTATGAATATTGAAGTTTATGAATAGTTCAAGTTTCCAAATTTATAATCTGGAATTTCCTGAACTGTCTTTTTAATTATTTCCATGACTGCTTTGCACACACAGTATCCATATTAATACATATATATAAAACTTTTTTCTATTTAGATCTTCATTTTTCCAGTTCAGTTCAGTCACTAAGTCATGTCTGATTCTTTGTGACCCCATGGTCTGTAGCATGCCATGCCTCACTGTCCATCACCTACTCCCATAGCTTGCTCAAACTTGTTTCCATTGAGTCGGTGATGCCATCCACCCATCTCATCCTCTGTCGTCCCCTTCTTCTCCTGCCTTCAATCTTCCCTAGCATCAGGGTCTTTTCTAGCATCAGGTGTCCAAAGTATCAGAGATTCAGCCTCAGCATCAGTCCTTCTAAAGAATATTCAGGACTGATTTCCTATAGAACTGACTGGTTTGATCTCCCTGAAGTCCATGAGACTCTCAAGAACATCCTCCAACACCACATTTCAAAAGCATCAATTCTTCTGTGCTCGGCTCTCTTCATGGTCCAACTTGCACATCCATACGTGACTCCTGGAAACACGATAGCTTGTACCATATGGACCTTTGACTGTAGACTGGCAGGCTTTACTTTACTTGCATAAAAGGAGAGAAGTTCCACGGTACCTATTCAACACAAAAGTAAGGAGAGCTCTCACTCAGCAAGCTGCTTCACATTCTGAAAGTTCCTTTCCTTCCCTAACATATTATTGCTGCTGTAAAGGATTTCTTATGTGACTTAATTTATGGGCTAAAGCAAATTCTGTGCAACCAGGATTGAAGGTGGGGAATGTTCTTTCCATAGATAACTCAGCCCTTGATATTTGGCCCACTTAAGGTTTCTGCTCTATAGAGTTGTCAATTGCAAGGGTACCCTTGTTAAGACTAGCTCCCAATATTACTCCTCTCTTCTATTGGTAGACTCTAAATTGTTTTTCCGTTAAAGGATTTACCTGTTACAATAATAAATCACATTTTCAGTGTAGAAATATATTTGGATTATTGATGTCTCCAATTTCAGTTACCTGGGTTTGTAAAGTTATTATCAGTTTATTCCAGTGTATGGAAAATTTTTAAAGATCTTAGGTAGGGAAGAATGCAAATACTCTTGCTTTGAATTCCATTTGAATTTGAAAGTATTTTTATATTTTAAGTTAAAACTTAAATCTATTTCTTTAGTGGAAAGATTGCCAGAATGGTAGTAAAGTAACTTGATTCTAATAATTGTAATTATAGCTTTTGTAATAGTTTTTAAGAACTTAATATTTGTCAGGCATGATATTAAATGTACCCTATGAATATCTCATTAAATCATCACAACAGTCCTATAGGGTGTTGATAATTTTCCTTTTTTTTTTTTTCTGAGAAAGCAACTAAGGCTACAGAAGTTTAAGTAATTCACTCATAATCTCACAGCTAATGTGTAGTAAGTGAGCTAAAGTAAATCTGACTATACAAAAACTTTCTTCTTATTTGGGCAACAAACACGTATTTGAGGAGGGGGACTTTTTAGCCTAGTATGAATTTAGAAATACAATTTTTTTCATTATTTCTAGCAATGTCATATTTATCTTTAATTGGGAAACCAGGCATACATATTTAAAAAATGAAACAGCTGCAGATAGAGAAAATAGAAGTAGAAAGAAGAGAAAGGAACAAGAGGTTGAATTATGGAGCAAGAAGAGACTCTTCATGGAATTCACTTTGTTAAGTTCCAAAAAAATTTACAACTAATAAAACTGAAGACTATGTGTCAGCAATAATTAAAATAAAATCACAGACACTTACAAGAGTTCCCCAGTTTCTTGAACCATGTTTATCTGTGTTTTTTTCTACCTCTGTTCATTTTTGCAAGCTGCTGATAGAGATGACAGTCTTTGTAAAATTAGAATAGCCACAGGAGAATTGATATATTCAGCACTAGTCTGAGATTCCTTACATGCGCCAGTGATGCTCAATGTAATTTTGTGATTAAATCCAGATGCTTCTTTCCACTTGTAGAATCATATTAAAGAAAGTATAATGTAAAACATCAATCATGTCACTTTACTTGATAAATCATAAGGGATTCTTCTAAATAATCAAAGCTGCTAAATAATCTAAAACCATAAATGTCATTAAGAGACAGTAAGTGGAATTCTCCCATGGGTTAACAGTTCAATTAAAATGGATATGCTTCATCAACACCTGTAATTTGTAAGACAGGTAGATTAGGTAACACCATCCATGAGGTAATGGGGAAAAATTGTCAAGGCAGTAGTATCAGCATAAAGAATTTAAAGACAGATTCTAAAATTTCTAATATCCAAGCTAACTTATAGCAAATCCACTTTATTAACAGACTTTAGGGTATAATTCCAGTGATGTGAAAAATTTTTATTCAATTACTATCATGTGGTGCTTATTGAAAGAAGGCTATATATACAAAATATCTTTCTTTTTTCCAATTTAATTGAAGAGTAAATATATAAACTAAAATACAAAGTTCAAACATTGCTAAAGACACATGAACAAAATTATAATTAGGCACAGAAGCTGGATAAATTAACCTATGTTTGGTAGAACCTCAAGTACTCTAAAAGAGTTTTCTGGGTTGTAAAAGGAGCATGGAGTTTTGTCAATTCTATTTACTTGAATTCAAGCCTACAACTAGTAAATGTTACTATTTTCAGGGACCTTGCAGGAGAAAAGGATAATGTTACCAGCTATTTGGGGGTATATACACTTTTGTACGTTAGAGAAATGAGTTATTTTAAATACGTGTTTTGAGATGTTCATACGGGAATATTGAAATAAGTGGCAGGAAAAGACATTGAGCCTGGTTTTGAAAGTTCGGCAAACAGTGCCGACAATGTCAGAGTTGTGAATGAGCAATGACTTGCACTCCCATGTGGGAACAGTCAATGTGGTAGGCACTATGGGTGAGTTTTGAGCTAGTGACTTTAAAAGTTTGGATTTATACATCTGTGTCTCTTTTGTGGTCTCGCATACAGGGTTATCATTACCATCTTTCTAAATTCCATATACTTAGTATACGGATGCTTGGGGCTGGTGCACTGGGACAACCCAGAGGGATGGTACTGGGTTGGAGGAGGGTGGGGGATTCAGGATAGGGAACACATGTATACCTGTGGCAGATTCATGTTGATGTATGGCAAAACCAATACAATATTTTAAAGTGATTAATCTCCAATAAAATAAATTTGTATTAAAAAATAAAAAAAAGAGTTTGGATTTATTCTGTTGCAATTGGAAATGATAACTTTTAAGAATAATGGTAGGGTTGACTTCATTTTCAACAGTTGTTAAGGATGGAATGGAGGAAAGGAAATTGGTGGTAGGGAGTTAAAGCTGGTGAGACCTACATTCATTCTCAGAAACAGAATCTGGATTTTAGGGATATGTTTGCAATACAGTTGATAAAGGCTGGCAAATTAGTGGATGTAAAGTGAAGAAGATCAGAGGGGAAAAAAAGGTGAAAATTTTGAAAAATAATTTTGTTTTTATAGCCTTGATTTCAGTGTTAAAGCTGGAAAGCATCACTCAAAATTTAGTATTGCCAGTACACATAGAATATGAGAGCTGGGGATTTTACAAGATCCAGAAGGGGCATCATTTGTGGATTTTTTTAATGTTTTAGTTACTTGTAAAATAGGTAAGTGTAAACATCTCATAAGCAATTGAAGGAGTGCAAAGAAATGATGAAGAAAAATTTCAAAATCATTATAATTTATATGCTGACAGAAGCTATAGGAATACTTGCAATCAGTCAGAAGTTACAGATCAGAAATAGGAGAACTTTTCTAGTTTTAATAACTTTGAATGTGTATTTTTAGATAGTTTAAATTTGTTGAAGATATGAATTCCCATGACCAATTTGAATCAAACAGCAAGTACTTTTATTCCTAGATTATAATGTGGAAATGTGGTTTTCTGTATTAAAATATGTAGATAATATTCCACATTGAGTTTACCAGAAGTTTTTTCCCTCAAGACCTAATTCTTCAGAGGTCAGGAAAAGAGAGAAGCAAAATCGTTTGCTATTTGTTCTACTAGGGGCCAGCATTTATCTAGAAGTTGGTTATAGAGTTGTCATTGCTTGCCATTATCAGAAAAGTGAAAAATAAAAGTGATTCCAAATAAAAAATAAAGGCCCAACTCAAAACTGATGATAAAGAGGATAATTTTTATAAAAAACTTAAAAAGTTAACTCTCCAAATAGTGGTAACTCTGCTTTGACTCTCACCTGGTTTCAGAAGAGAAGAATAAATAACAAAGGAGAAATCTAAATGTATGTCATGACATCTCAAAGAGATGTGTAAAAGAGAAAAAACATTGATAGCATAAAAACTGACATTTCAACTCTTTGCTTCTCTTGAGAGTCTAACTGTATCTTTTTTTTATACCATTCTATTTCCCACCCCTCCCGCATGACTCCTCAGCTGTGTGTGCTTCTAAATAAACAGTGTTTGTTTTTCGACATGCAACCTTTGATTCAGATTCTGCTTACTTCCCATAATTTTTTCAGGCCACAATATATAATGACCCTTTGGCTTGAATTTAGCCATGTATCATTGATGATTCACTTGTTTTCTCTTGGAATTTAATTTAATCATTCTGGTTCAGTTCAAAAAGATAAATAGTTTCCCACATGGTTTTGGTTAATAAATCTATTCAGTTATGTCCTTATGATTATTCCCTCTGTAGGTTCTGCTTGTTTTGATCCTTTCTCTAGTATCATTCTAGAAAAATGCCATTAAGCTCAAGTTCTCCCAGCATCACTCTCTCCACCATCAGCAGCACATAGACACATGTAGCCATCACTCCCTCATGAGCTGCTGCTATTGCATCCCTCTATACAGCCCAGGACTCCTCTGGGACACTGACCAACTTGCTTAAGATACATTCTCCCTGCACCCAGATATAAACAATCTAAAATTGTGGTTACATTCAGTTCAGGTCAGTTCAATTCAGTCTCTCAGTCGTGTTCAACTCTTTGTGACACCGTGAAACACAGCACGCCAGGCCTCTTTGTCCATTATCAACTCTCGGAGTTCACTCAAACTCATGTGCATCTAGTCAGTGACGCCATCCAGCCATCTCATCCTCTGTCATCCCCTTTTGCTCTTACCCCCAATCCCTCACAGCATCATGGTCTTTTCCAATGAGTCAACTTTTCCCATGAGGTGGCCAAAGTACTGGAGTTTCAGCTTTAGCATCATTCCTTCCAAAGAACACCCAGGGCTGATCTCCTTCAGAATGGACTGGTTGGATCTCCTTGCAGTCCAAGCGACTCTGAAGAGTCTTCTCCAATACCATAGTTCAGAAACATCAATTCTTCGGTGCTCAATTTTCTTCACAGTCCATCCATACATGACCACTGGAAAAACAATAGCCTTGACTAGATGGACCTTTGTTGGCAAAGCAATGTCTCTGCTTTTCAATACTATCTAGGTTGGTCATAACTTTCCTTCCAAGGAGTAAGCATCTTTTAATTTCATGGCTGTAGTCACCATCTGCAGTGATTTTAGAGCCCCCCCAAAATAAAGTCTGACACTGTTTCCACTGTTTCCCCATCTATTTTCCATGAAGTGATACAGGAATGTAAACAATGCATTTTCCACTACATGATTTCCATATTTTATATCTAGACTCCTAATACCACAAGATATGTTATCATCAAGTCACTCAAATACGTGAATAGGAGAAAGAGAACCCCCTAAGATAAGGAAATAATTATCTGAGGCAGAGAGAAAAAGCAATGAAGGAGACATAAAGCAATGAAAATTTCTGAGGTTTCATAGCAGTTGTTCAGGGTTTGGGGGCTTATAATACAAGGAACTAGTGGGTATTCATTCATGTATATACTTTGGTTGGAGAATCTGAGCACCATTTCAAAGCCATTTTTGTATGGTCGATTTCAAACATGAGAGAGAAACTGATATTGGTATTCCTGATCTCAGCATACTCGCCACTAAATCTGCTGATCAGATAAATATGTTTCCATTCCCTGTTTTAAATCACGTTTTCCATGGGTCTAATTTCCTTTCCAGTTCCCTTGAACTTGAAATAACTTTGATTTGTAGTTGATTTGTTAATCAACTATGCTGAAACACAGATATTTATAAGTATTTAAGTATTAAAATTGTTTAATATTTGAATTTACTTACCATATTGCCTCATAAGTTAAGTACATAACTCAGCATTTAACTGTTATTTTTAAAAATGAAGAATGACTTTACTTTCCAGGTTAGCTGCCAATGATATATATATTAATAATGCCTACTAAGCACTCCAACCCTCCTATCACTTCATTTTCATGAATTTAATTCTGTCCTCTATTCATCATCAACTTGTTTATATATATCAGAAGACCTATGGTTCTTTTATTTTCAGGTGATTGTTATACATATGATGCTCCAGACTAATATTTATATATATATAATGAAACTGATACTTGTCTTCATCAGCTTGGACTACTTTAACAAAATATACATAGGGTTACTAAACAACAGAACTTTATTCTCCCACAGCCTGGAAGCTGGAAGTCCAAGTTCAATATACTGTCAAATTTTGTTCTTAGTGAGAGCTCTCGTTCTGACTCATAGATGGCCACCTTATAACTGAATCTCCACCTGGAAGGGAAGGTGGAGAGAACACTCTTCTCTCTCTTCTGGTAAGGAGATTAATCCTATGATGACAGCCCAATCCTCATCACCTCATCTAATCTTAAGTCCCGAAGCTCATCTCCAAATGCTGCTGCTAAGTCGCTTCAGTCATGTCCGACTTTGTGCAACCCCATAGATGGCAGCCCACCAGGCTCCCTCATCCCCAGGATTCTCCAGGCATGAATACTGGAGTGGGTTGTCATTTCCTTCTCCAATGCATGAATGTGAAAAGTGAAAGTGAAGTCGCTCAGTCGTGTCCGACTCTTTGGGACCCCTTGGACTGCAGCCTACCAGACTCCTCCGTCCATGGGATTTTCCAGGCAAGAGTACTGGAATGGGGTGCCATTGCTATCACATAAAGTGTTATAACTTCAATATATAAATAAGAGGAGTAAAGGAAGAGATAGTCAGTTCATAGCCACGTTTGTATTCAATTTTACAGCAAGATATATACATTAAGCATCGCTACTACTTTAACAATTTCCAGAACTCTCTCCCACACTTGATTATAGCACGGCATGGCCAAGGTGAACAAGTAAGTTTTACTTTTAGTTGTTTCTTACCTATGTTACAGTGATTCTATTCAATGCTTGTTGTTGTTTAGATGCTCAAGTTGTGTCTGAATCTTCACTACTGCATGGATTGCAGTAGGCCAGGTTTCTCTGTCTGTCACCATCTCCTGGAGTTTGCTCAAACTCATGCCCATTCTTGTCCTCTGCTGTCCCCGTCTCCTTCTGCCTTCCATCTTTCCCAGCATCAGGGTCTTTTCCACTGAATCAGTTCTTCACATCAGGTGGCCAAAGTATTGGAGCTTCAGGTTCCACATCAGTCAGTCCTTCCAGTGAATATTCAGGACTGATCTCCTTTACGATTGGCTGCTTTGATCTAATTGCAGTCCATGGGAACTTCAAGAGTCTTTCCAACACCACCATTTTGTCCACCAGCTCACTTATCCACTCTTTTGCCTCATTTATTCTTCTATTGATTTCTTCTAGTGTATTTTCCATTTCAATTATTGTGCTGTTCAAAAATGTTTGCTTTTTACATCTGCTAACTTTTTGTTAAATATTTCTTTTGTCTTCTGGTTCAGTGCTTCCTTTTTTTTTTTTTCCTGAGATCATGGATCATCTTTGCTATCATTTCTCTGAATTCTTTTTGAGCACATGACCTATCATCATTTTGCGTAGTTGCTCTTCTGGGGTTTTATCTTTTTTTGTTGTTGTTGTTTTTTGTTTTTTGGAACACATTCTTCTTTCCCACTTCATCTAACTTTCTGTATCAGTTCAGTTCAGTCGCTCAATCATGTCAGACTCTGTGCAACCCCATGAATTGCAGCACACCAGGCCTCCCTGTCCATCACCAACTCCCNTTCTTGTCCCTTTGAGGGGAATAGTTGTGTCAAGGGATGTGCTTTATGTGGCTGTGGATTCAAGAAGACTTTAGGCTGCCTCTCTGTTGATGTATGGGGCTATGTTCCTGCCCTGTTGATTATTTTGCATGAGTTGTTCCAGCACTGGCACCTACAAGCTGTTGGGTAGGGCCAGATCTTGGTATCAAAATGAGTCTCCAGGAGAGTTCATAACAATGAGTACTCTCTAATAGTTCTTCCAGTGTTCTTGTCTCCACAGTGAGCCACAGCCAACCCAGGAGACTTTCTGAGACCTTCAGGTAGGTCTGCCCAGGCCCTTAAGAACTCATTGCTTTTTCCCTGGTTCCCTCTGACTGAGACCTGTGTGTGCCTTCCAAGAATGTAGTCACTGCTTCCCCTAGCCCTGTGGAATTCCTAAAATCAAGCTCCACTGACCTTTAAAACTAAATGCTCTGCTTCCAATTCCAGACCGCCAGGTTTGGAGCCTGACAAGGGCCTCAGTTCTTTCAATCCTATTGGAGTGACTCTGCAATATAATAAATTTCCACTTTGCATCATCCACCTGCCAGGCATGGGATTTGATCATGCTGCAAATATACCCCTCCGACCTTTTCATTTTTCTCTTCTTTGTCTTTGGTTGCAGAATATATATGTGCTTCTTGGTAGATTCCAGTCTTTTTTCTTGATGATTCTTCAGAAGTCAGTTTTGATTTAGTGTTTTCATAAGAGGAGGTAACCTCAAGTCCTTCTCCATCTTGTCTCCACCTCTTCCTACTCACATGAAGTCCTTAAACACATGGAACTTTTCCTCACTGGAAGCGGAGATGGAGTCCAAGCATATAAGGATTAGGTGCCCAGCTGTTGGTTCTGAGACACAGGGACTTTACAAAAGGACCGAAGAGAAGCTGCTGGGAAGTAAGAGTCAACAAGAAGCAAGCAGGGAGCTCAGTCCTACAATCCCAAGGAACTTGGTTCTACAAGACACTTGAGTGAGCTCATAAGTGGATTTTACCTAGAGCCACTGGATGAAGTATCCAGCCTGGCTGATACATTGATTTTGGCCTTTTAAAGCCTGAAGTAGAGAAACAAAGAAAGCCAGCCCAGATGAACTTCTGACGTACAGAGCATAGGACGCTGTCTGCTGCCTGTGATTCTGCACACTGCTTGACTCTGGCCCAGACTGGACTGGGGGAGGCAAATTTCCTATTTTTTAACATAACTTTGTTATTTCTTACATTAATTAAAATTGGCCATAAGATACCTTTTTAAATGACTGTTTTATGTGTGTAAGCTAATTCACATTTTTAGTTTAATTTTTTTGATATTTTGATTATAAAAAGCAGCAGGGCTGTTGAGTTTAGTTTACTACAAAATCAGCAGTTAATATGCAAAACAAATAGAATATGTAATGCATACACTAAGATCACAGTCAAAAATGAGTAAATAATTAATGTATTGCTTCTTAATAGTCATATTACTTTAAAATTTTCATAACCAGTTTCGTTCAGTTGAGTTGCTCAGTTGTGTCTGACTCTTTGTGACCCATGGACTGCAGCATGCCAGGCCTCCCTGTCCATCACCAACTCCAAGAAGTTACTCAAACTCATTTACATTGAGTTGGTGATGCCTTCCAACCATCTCATCCTTTGTCAGCCCCTTCTCCTCCTGCCCTTAGTCTTACCCAGCATCAGGGTCTTTTCCAATCAGTCAGTTCTTTGCATCAGGTGGCCAAGTACTGGAATTTCAGCTTCAGCATCAGTCCTTCCAGTGAATATTCAGGACTGATTTCCTTTACGGTGGACTGGTTGGATCTCCTTGCTGTCCAAGTGACTCTCAAGAGTCTTTTCCAACACTACAATTCAAAAACATCAGTTCTTTGGTGCTCAGCTTTCTTTATGGTCCAATTCTCCCATCCATAATGACTACTGGAAAAACCAAAACTTTGACTAGATGGACCTTTGTTGACAAAGTAATGTCTATGCCTTTTAGTATGCTGTCTAGATTGGTCATAACTTTTCTTCCTAGGAGAAACCATCTTTTAATTTCATGGCTTCAGTCACCATCTGCAGTGATTTTGGAGACCCAAAAAATAAAAATTCTTACACTGTTTCCATTGTTTCTCCATCTATTTACCATGAAGTGATGGGACCGGATACCATGATCTTCATTTTCTGAATGTTGAGCTTTAATCCAACTGTTTCATTCTCCTCTTTCACTTTCATCAAGAGTCTCTTTAATTCTTCTTCACTTTCTGTCATAAGGGTAGTGTCATCTGCATATCTTAGGTTATTTCTATTTCTCCTGGCAATCTTGATTTCAGCTTGTGCTTCATCCAGTCCAGCATTTCTCATGATGTACTCTGCATAGAAGTTAAATAAGCAGGGTGACAATATATAGCCTTGACATACTCCTTTCTCAATTTGGAACAAGTCTGTTGTTCCATGTCCAGTTCTCACTGTTGCTTCCTAACCTGCATACACATTTCTCAGGAGGCAGATCAGGTGGACTGGTATTCCCTTCTCTTTAAGAATATTCCACAGTTTGTTATGATCTACATAGTCAAAAGCTTTGACATAGTCAATAAAGCAAAAGTAGATGTTTTTCTTGAACTTGCTTTTTCAATGATCCAGCAGATGTGGCAATTTGATCTCTGGTTGTTCTGCCTTTTCTAAATCCAGCTTGAGAATGTGGGAGTTCATGGTTCACATACTGTCAAAGCCTGACTTGGAGAATTTTGAGCATTACTTTACTAGCATGTGAGATGAGTGCAATTTGTAGTTGTTTGCACATTCTTTGGCATTGCCTCTCTTTGGGATTGGAATGAAAATTGACCTTTTCCAATCCTGTGGCCACTGCTGAGTTTTCCAAATTTTCTGGCATATTGAGTGCAGCACTTTCAAACAGACTTTTGGTGGGCACAAACAAGACCATGTGCACAGCAGGACCTAAGAGAAAGGAGCAGTTACACCGTAAGAGACTGACCAGACTTGCCCGTGAGTGTCTAGGAGTCTCTGGTGGAGGCAGGGGCTGGTGGTGGCCTGCTGCAGAGTTGGAGGCACTGCATGTAGCAGTGTGCATGGGACCTTTTGAAAGAGGTCACCATTATTTTCATTACCTCCACCATAGTTTGTCCTCTGATCAAACAACAGGGTGGGAACACAGCCCTGCCCATTAACAGAAAATTGGATTAAAGATTGACATCAACAGAAAATTTTCGTAATAGTTATACTCTAAATTGAATGAGAGCAAGATTCTTCATTTTAACTACTTTGTTTCTGGCCCAGCACAATGTATTCTTGAATGACTGAATGCATCAATAAGTAGGTAAGTATTATGATTATTAATTGTTGTGTAGCCCACCAGGTTCCTCTGTCAATTTGACTCCCCAAGCAAGAATACTAGAGTGTTGCCAATTCCTTCTCCAGAGGATATTCCTAACCCAGGAATTGAACCCACATCTGCTTGCATTTGCAGGCAGATTCTTTATGACTAAATGACCAGGGAAGTCCTCATCCCTTGACTAATCCTATTCAAGTCATTGCATGATTAAAAAGGGTGAATTATCTTTCATAATTTCTTCAATAATGTGGTTCTGGGATTGTATTAATCAATGTTTTGTTGTTAATTTTTAATTGCTAAGTCGTGACCAACTCTTTGTAACCCCACAAACTATAGCCTGCCAGGCTTCTCTGTCCAAGGGATTTACCAGGCAAGAACACTGGACTGAGTTACCATAGTATGGCACTAATCAGAAATCATAAATACACTAAAGACAGTCCATTAGTTAATATTATTCTTTAGACACTTTGGCAAGTGAAATAAAACTAAATGCACAAAGAAAATAGAGAGGCAAAAAATATGCAAACTATATTTGTCTCGTAATACGCTCATATTTTGTATTATTATTTATACTTCCAGTGTAAGACCTAATTATACACATGGGCACTATGGAAAAATTACATTGAGACACAAAGTTTGTTTTGAAAGTTTGCCACTCAGAGATCTCATGGGGACTCTGAACTGGGTTTTTCATTTTCTACAGAAGCAGTTTTAGTCCTACTATTTCAAAATATTCAATTCCATGTATGGTCTATTTTTCCCATCACAGTATAAAGGCAAAAATACAGTTCTTCAATTTGGATTTAAGAAGAGCTATGACATAGTCCACAGTGCTCTGGGCAAGCTAATTAAGCTTGGTTCCATCCTTGTTGTGGGTTAGTGAGTACATCTTTCAGGACCTCAGTGAGCAGTAGTTGTCTCCTAACAACTGCTTTTTCCTGAAAACCAACACAATTAGCAGACATATGCATGATCCCTGTATTTCCAGTTTTGCCCCCAATTCCATTCTGCTTATTTCTCTTTATATGATGTATAAGAAGCAGAAGTTTATCTTTGACCTAACTTGTTAAATATAGTATGGCTTTCTAATGAAAATAACTGATCTTTTTATTGAGGGAAATAACCTTCCTTTCTTTCAGATATATATTTGTTCCATAGTGTGCAGTATCTTTTCATCAAAATAACCATAAAATTAAGTAACATGATTACCATACATCTGAGATATTTTGGAAATAAATTGTTAAAAAGCTTTATGCATGTGATAGAATGTTCCTTAGAAAAATACTAAGGACTTTTGAAAAATATATTTGTTGTGGCACTGATGTTTAAAATTTCAGTGGTTTTTGTAACATGTTCTGTTGGTGTCATAACCTAGTACACTGAATCACAATATTTTCTATTAACATGTTCTTAATCATCAAAAGTTTGAAAGTCAGGAGCTAAAAGAAGTGGTTAACGTTTCAGTCATTATGTTCTGTATTAGACCTCAATGCACAGTAGAAATCAATGAAGAATAGTTCCTACAACATGAAATGTAATAATTATAGACATTTCATTTAAAATTTAATTGAAAAAATTAAAATATATTTAGTCAAACATTCACTGGGATTAATACATTACTTTTTAATAGATGAGGAATAATAGTAAGTTACCCTGAAAATGCATGTTTCTGAAACAACAAGGATAAAATTAATCTCATTTTTACTTATTCAATAAATTTTCATTGTACTAGTTTATTTCTAGTACTTATCTAAATGATATGAAAGCATTAAAGTGCAGATCTCATAGACTGCACAAGTCTAATATTCATGTAAAGGAATGAATGCAATTGTGATATATATATATGATAAAAATATCATATATGTTTGTGCATGTGACAGAATATATTGCATGTATATTTATCATAAACCTGTGATAAAATATACATAGAAATATGCATATGCATATATATGTTAAATATGCAGTAATGTAGCAGAACATTTGCTTTGCTTTAGGAAGGGAATTTCTGAGAAATAAACATTTGAGCTATGGTCTACTTAGCATATACTTTACTTGGAAAAACCTATATTTTATATATATAAATCAAGTATCTGTAGAGCATAAAATATGTTTGCTACACTGGAGTTACAAATTTTTAAGAAATATAGTCTCTTTCCTCTGCTACTGCTACTAAGTCGCTTCAGTCATGTCTGACTCTGTGCAACCCCATAGATGGCAGACCACAGGGCTCCCCCGTCCCTGGGATTCTCCAGGCAAGAACATTGAAGTGGGTTGCCATTTCCCTCTCCAACGCATGAAAGTGAAAAGTGAAAGTGAAGTCCCTCAGTCGGGACTCTTAGTGATCCCATGGACTGCAGCCCACCAGGCTCCTCCATCCATGGGATTTTCCAGGCAAGCGTACTGGAGTGGGGTGCCATCGCTCTTCCCTTTAGGAACTTGTTATATAGTTGTAGATACCTGACACTTGCACCCAGGTCTAATATAAGTAAATGTGCTTAAAGTTGTTTCAGGTGGTTTGCGCTCACTATTTTCTGATCCAGTACTGAAAATTTCTATAGTTCAACACTTTTCATCCTCCACTAACATTATGAGATAACACTTGCTATCATATATGTGGAAACTACAGCTAGAAGAGTAAGTTTTCCATGTCATAACAGTGTGTTAAACGTGAATTCAATTCAAATACTCTAACATACAGTCTGTTCTTAATTTTTATCATAAAAAATGAATGTTATGACATAAATGCAGTACTATAAAATCATAAAAAGGTAGATTTCTGGTTGATGTTCTCTGAGGTGTCAAGATAGATTTGCTCAAGTGTGTGCACCTCACTCACTGCTTCTTCAATTGGGAGATGCTTCCATGGAAACTTGACAACAATCACATTGACATTACATTGGCAATACAAGTGATAATAGCAGCCTAAGTCAAAAAAGACCCTCTGAGATTTCCCTGGTATCACAGTGGATAAGAATTTGCCTGCCAATGCAAGGGACATGGGTTCAATCCCTGGTCTGTGAAGATTCACCTGCCACGGAGCAACTGAGTCTGGGCGCCACAACTACTGACCCAGCACTTTAGAGCCAGTGAGCCTAAAATAAGTAAATACATAAATAATTTTAAAAGACCCTCTGGATTCCACCTGGAGATTTCTCTTGGTTTATTTGTAGCATATCCACAAAAGATTGAATCTACAATTACAAAAATATATGGATAATGATAAGAAAGAAGAGGCTTGTATATTAAGCAATAATAACTAAATGAATTATGAATGAACAAATGTTTTATAAAAATTCATTCAGAAGAGTAATCAAGGAAATAGCAATTTAAAATGTAAAACATGTTCTGATGACACTAACAAAAAGGGATGAGAGATAAAAGTAAAAAGAGAAACAGAGAGGGAGGGAGGAAGACAAGAACTGGGGGGAGTTAGGGAAACAAGGGAGAAGAGAGGGAGGGATAAAAAGAAAGAATGAAAGGAAAGAAAGAACCTTTGGAGCTTCCACTATAACACAGACTTGAAAAGAAGTAACTTTCATATTTTATAGAGGAAAGAACAAAAGAATAATATAATCAAATGCCTATTTATAGTTCATGCTCTTTAATAAAGCAGTTTCACTTCTATAAAGCAAAAACATATACAAATGTTCAACCATAATGAAATAATTTTAAAATATATTGATGGACCTTTGTGAAACATTGAATATATAAATATAATTATTGATACACAAATATTTAAAATAAACAAATCTAAAACATGTATATAGGCTTCCTGTTTAGGTCTACAGATGGATATGTATTGATTTTATTTGTCAGGATCAATATTATTCACCATCATTTAAAAAACTAAAAAATGCCTACCAATTCTTTGACTCTGTTTAATATATAACTCTATAACACTATACTATTTGATAAGATTCTGATGAAATAAGTTGAACACAACACATACAGATGGAAAGATATAATGTGCTCATAGATTGGAAGAATTAATATTGTTAAAATGATCATTTTACCCAAGACAATCTACAGGTCTATGCAATCCCTTTCAAAATGACAATCATATTTTTTTTTGTAGAACTATAAAAACAATTAAAAATTTCTAAGGAAACACAAAAGATGCTGGATAGCCAAAACAATCTTGGGAAAAATCAAAGATGGAAGTATGATAGTCTCTGATTTAAAACTATGCCACAAAGTGGCAGTCATCAAAGCAGTGTGGTACTGACACAAGAAAATTTGTCACTGGATTTTTGCATTCAGGGTAGATTTATGACATTTTATCCAAATTGTCAAATATATATATATATATATATATATAT
>SJYV01041644.1:0-18892 GCA_006410875.1 Neotragus pygmaeus
TGTGTGTGTGTGTGTGTGTGGTGTGTCTGTGGTGTGCATGGTCTGTGTGTGTGTGTGATGTCTGTGTGTAGCGTGTGTGGTGTGTCTGTGGTGTGTGTGTGTGGCGGATTGGTACAGGGCCGTGGTAACATGAGAGCCAGAGGAGGCGGGGAAGGTGAGGCCTGCAGACAGGGCGCAAGAGGAGAAAGCTGGAAGATCTGAGCAGGCTGGGGGCTGGGCAGGGAGGCTGGGTTTCTGGGAGTCCCACATCACGAGGTGTAGGTTATTATCAGCACCAGGATGTTAGAGGAAGCTTGTCCAGGAACAGCAGGGGAGGGATTTGATGGCTTTATCAACCTGATCCTTGAGCATCACTGCGTTCCAGGCACAGGGCTAACCCTCTCAGAGTCACTTAAGCCCAGGGTGTGCCTGAGGGCCAGGTATGATTATTATGCTCATTTTATGGTAAACTAGGGTGCAGAGTGGACCTAATGGTGGCTCAGATAGTAAAGAATCTGCCTGCAATGCAGGAGATCCGGGTTAGATCTCTGGGTTGGGAAAATCCTTGAAAAAGGGAATGGCAATCCACTCCAGTATTCTTGCCTGGAGAATCCCATGGACAGAGGAGCCTAGGCACAGTCCATGAGATTGCAAAGAGTTGGACATGACTGAACATGCATGCACACATAAGACATAGAGAGGAAATTCATTCAGGTTAGTTGGGGAAAGAAGGCAGAAGTGAACCAGCGGGTTTGGCTCAGGAGCCTGCAGTGGCGACCACAATGCCAAGGGGTCTGCCCCATTTTTCTTCCCACTGTGACTCCATGGGCAAATTATGAGTAGTGAGGCCTATTAAAATACAGACATTCCTTTTAAAAGTAACCATTTCCTTTTAGATCTTGATGGAAGCATGCTGCAGGACCGCAAGCTGAGAGAGGGCAGCTCTGGAAACCCAGCCAGACTATTAATGGAAGCTGGGTCCCACCCTTTATCATTCTTCTCTAGTCCTGCCCCCATGAGCCTGAACCCAAACCAAGGGCAAGAACCCGCTGCATGACCTCCCACACCCCAAGTGCAAGATCAAGTGCTGTGGAGACAGAGGTAAGCCAGGGCTCTTCATTAAAACAAACACCATTAAACATATGTTGAAGATAACAGAGTGTTTTGACCCCAGCAGACATTTAGACCACAACGAGAATTTATTTTTCCTTCTCTGAGGGTAGAGAAAGCCGAGGATGTTTTCCTAGACAGAAGTCACCATTATAAATACAGGTTCCTTCAAGATGAAATGCATATTAGGTATGTATGTTCATATGGACAATTACTGATTCAACAGATACTTGGGCAGACTGACTATGGGGCAATGTGTGTGTTTGCGTGTGTGCACCTGTGTGCCCAGGGCATCTCTGTAACTCTTTCCTCATCACTTCTTTCTAGTAACAGCCCAGCCTGGCTCTTAAAATCTTTACTGTTATTATAGCAGCACCTTAGGGGTAAAACAATATCTGCCCTTGCCTATTTTTATTGGGTTTACATTGGTTATCTGACCCCAGATAAGCCAATCCAAGATTTTCAGGACTAGAGATGGAGAACTAGTGTGTAGTCTTGTTGAGCAAGCCTGAAACAGAGTCTTGGTTATGTTAAGATTTTAGCTGAACTGGAAACTGCCATGTATTCTTTTCAAGTGGAAAAAAAAAATTAAAAGAAGGGGAGAGGGCTGTAGAGAAGCGGGGGGAGGAGGAGGAAAAAGCAGAGAAAGAGGAGGAGGAGGAAGAGGAGGAGGAGGGGGAGGAGAAGGAGAAAGGAGGAGAAAAAACAAAGAACAAATATGGACAAGAACTGAGAAGAAAGCGGAAAAAGGCATCTTCCATGTGTCCTTTTCCGCAGCCATTCTTGAAAATGAATTCCTTCCTAACAGCTCCGTGATATTACTCTAATCTTCTAATAAGTTCCCTGTTTTGCTTCATTTTACTGTGTTGGGTTATCAGTGCTGCTTCATTATCTGACCCCTCAAATAGGAATCCAACAGACCTTTACTGAGGTTAGCTGTGCTACACCCTCCTCTGGGCACTGAGAATGCCCCAAACTCAGACTTTGCTCCCAAAGCTTCTCAGTATGGAAGAGGTGATGCTCTATTTGNCTTCATTATCTGACCCCTCAAATAGGAATCCAACAGACCTTTACTGAGGTTAGCTGTGCTACACCCTCCTCTGGGCACTGAGAATGCCCCAAACTCAGACTTTGCTCCCAAAGCTTCTCAGTATGGAAGAGGTGATGCTCTATTTGGGATGTTGGTTTAGTATTTGGGGAAAGGGACCTGCAGAATGATCTCTGAGAAGTTCAGTTCAGTCACGTCCTCATTACAAAATTCAGATCTCTAAGAAGGGGGAGATCAAAGTCTGGGTCTTCTTCAGAAAAGGTCATGGATCCACTGTGTCTTGGAGGGTATCATTGCCAGCTGAGAGAATCTGTTCATATTCAAAGGTGAGAAATAGGTGAGCATGGTTTGGTTGGACTATATGGGAGAAATCATAGATTAGGAATGGATTAGGACCTAGACAGCACATTAAAAAGCATATACATTACTTTGCCAACAAAGGTTCATATAGTCAAAGCTATGGTTTTTCCAACAGTCATGCATGGATGTGAGAGTTGGACCATAAAGAAGGCTTAGTGCCAAAGAACTGATGTTTTTGAACTGTGATGTTAGAGAAGACTCTTGAGAGTCCCTTGGACTGCAAGTAGGTCAAACTGGTCAATCCTAAAGGAAATCAATCCTGAATATTCATTGGAAGGACTGATGCTGAAGCTGAAGTTCCAATACTTTGGCCACCTGATATGAAGAGCTGACTCATTAGAAAAGACCCGGGTGCTGGGAAAGATTGAAGGCAGAAGGAGAAGGGGATGACAGAGGATGAGATGGTTGGAGGGCATCACTGACTCAATAGACATCAGTTTGAGCAAACTCCAGGAAGGACAAGGAAGCCTGGTGTGCTGCAGTCCATGGGGTCACAGAGAATCGCACACAACTGATTGACTGAACAACAGGACAGGAGGAGAGACCAGAGAAGAAAGTGGTGTGAACAGGAGGAATCTCCTGGTTCACTTTGAAAACTCTGGACTCTACCTTCGTCAAGGGTGTCAAGTGGGAATTTCTGTAGAACTTGACAACAGCATTCCCATTGGATTCCACACAAAAACATTCCTGGAAAAAGGGCAAGCCCACACACAGAACAGAATGTGCAATATTTTCTTTTCTCTATTCTGGGATTATTTTCTGATTTATTATTTTTCTGGACTATTCTCCTTGAAATACCCAGTACCAATATGCTCTTCCATCTCTTGCATTTGAACACATTTTGACAAACCTAAAATATTCATATGGAATGACTCTTCATATTTTGCAAATAAGTATAAATAGGAGAAAATGTAACCAGGTTCGAGAACCCAGAGCAGTTAGTGTCGTGATAGACAGTTCAGTTCAGTTCAGTTGCTCAGTCGTGTCTAACTCTTTGCAACTCTATGAATTGCAGCACGGCAGGCCTCCCTGTCCATCATCAACTCCCGGAGTTCACCCAAGCTCATGTCCATTGAGTAGGTGATGCCATCCAGTCATCTCATCCTCTGTCGTCCCCTTTTCCTCCTGCCCCCAATCCCTCCCAGCATCAGAGTCTTTTCCAATGAGTCAGTTCTTCACATGAGGTGGCCAAAGTACTGGAGTTTCAGCTTTAGCTTCATTCCTTCCAAAGAAATCCAGAGCTGATCTCCTTCAGAATGGACTGGTTGGATCTCCTTGAAGTCTAAGGGACTCTCAAGAGTCTTCTCCAACAACACAGTTCAAAAGCATCAATTCTTCGGCACTCAGCTTTCTTTACATTCCAACTCTCACATCCATACATGACCACTGGAAAAATCATAGNTCCACTGGGGCTGGACCCTGGCAAATATCTATCTCCCAAATTCCACACTCATATCTAAGTGCCTATTTGACCTCCTCACTTCGCTATCCAGTAGGCATCAAAATGGGCTTCCCGTGTGGCTCAGATGATAAAGAATCTGCCTGCAATGCAGGAGACCTGGGTTTGATCCTTGGGTCAGGAAGATTCCTTGGAGAATAGAATGGCAACCCACTCCAGTAATTTTGCCTGGAGGATTCCATGGAGAGAGAAGCCAGGTGGGCTACAGTCCGTGCGGTTGCATAGAGTTGGACACGACTGAGTGGCTAATGCACAGATATAAATAGATAGACAGATAAAAGATAATGTTGATATATTAAAAAATATGTCCCTCAGAAACCTCAGAGGAAACCCAACCTGCTGACACCTTGTTCTTAGACTTCTAGCCTCCAGAATTGTGAGAAAGTAAATATCTGTTGCTAAAACCACAAAGTCTGTGGTGTTTTTAAATGGCAGTCCTAGCAAACGTATACACTATCCTATCTTGTGTACTGCAGAAATTGGTACCTAGATTTCAGGTGAGGGGTAATAACAGCAATAGCAGAATATAGCATATGTTACAGAACATGAAAGAATTAGTTTGTTAAATCAAATCACTTCTTCAAGTTTAAATTAGTCTTTTTCAGGGTTAAAACAATATGTCTCTCAGCCATATTCCTAAGCAAGTCTAATTCTATACATTTATTTCAATGCAAAATCCAGTATATTTGGTACAATCAAAGGTATCAGCTGTAGACCACCTGAGGTTGTAGGGAAAACCAAGAAAAAGGAAAGCTGATGATGACTCTTCCTGACTGGTTTTAAGTCTGAAAATGCTCTGATTTATTAACTCTACTTGGCAGATATGCATGACTTTGATAAAATGATTTGTGCTTTAATTTATTACTTCAATAAAAGATACATTGTAGAACATTTGGAAAAATAAAATACGTTTCAAAAGCCAACTGCTCATGTTAATATTTTAGCCATTGTTCTCATTTATTTTCACTCATGTATTCATTTCACAAAATATTGTGAATACCCTCACACATGTGTGTGCATGCTAGGTCACTCAGTCATGTCTGACTCTTTGAGACCCCTGGACTATGGCCCACCAGGCTCCTCTGTCCATGAGGTTCTCTAGGCAAGAATACTGGAATGGGTTGCCCTGCCTTCCTTCAGGGGATCTTTCTGACTCAGGGATCAAACCTGCATCTTGTTTGTCTCTTGAATTGGCAGGTGGGTTGTTTACTACTTGTGCTACCTGGGAATCCCACCCCACACATACATACAATTTTGTACCTTTCAGTTTCATTTTCATTATTTGATAATTATTTAAAAGTTTAAGTTTTATAAATAATATTTTAGATACTTGTTTATTATTCCTTCATATTTCTGATGGTTTACTTAACTGTTTCCTGGATAAATATCTGTGTTGCTTCTAAATACTTAGCAATGAATTTGATCAGGAACATGTTGATGTCATTAAGAGTAAAAGGATATTGTTGTGAAGGTGTTCCATTAAATCAATAAACACACAAACAGATTCAGCTTTGGTAGCAGCAACATGCAAACTTTTGTATATGAAGGCAATCTTAGAGACAGCTACTGGTGGAATGNGTTGATGTCATTAAGAGTAAAAGGATATTGTTGTGAAGGTGTTCCATTAAATCAATAAACACACAAACAGATTCAGCTTTGGTAGCAGCAACATGCAAACTTTTGTATATGAAGGCAATCTTAGAGACAGCTACTGGTGGAATGTGCATTGGAAGGACTGATGCTGAAGCTGAAACTCCAATACTTTGGCCACCTGATGCAAAGAACTGACTTATTAGAAAGACCCTGATGCTGAGCAAGATTGAAGGCAGGAGGAGAAGGGGATGACAGAGGATGAGATGGTTGGATGGCATCACTGACTCAATGGACATGAGTTTGAGCAAGCCCCAGGAGTTGGTGATGGACAGGGAAGCCTGGCGTGCTGCAGTTCACAGGGTTGAATGGGGTCCAAAGAGTTGGGCATGACTGAGTAACTGAACTGAACTGAGCTGGTGGTGCAGCGGTAAAGAATCTACCTGCCAATGCAGGAGACACAAGAGATTTGAGTTCCAACCCTGGATGGGGAAGATCCCCGGAGTAAGAAGTGGAAACCCACTCCAGTATTCTTGCCTGGAAAATCTCATGGACAGAAGAGCCCAGTGGGCTACAGTCCATGGGGTTGCAAAGGGTTGGACATGACTGAACACACACACACACACACACACACACACACACACCACACCATACACCATACCAATTCTTATTCTTGTCTTCCTGAAAGAAGAAAGAACACAGACAGGTATAGGTTCAGAATCCTCCACATCCTAGCTGTTGACCATGGGCAGGCACTTGAACTCTCTGAGCATTTGCTTTCCTCATCTATTAAATGTGGGCAAGGCTGCATCCTACAGAAGGTGATTATAAAGATTAAATCATGTTTGCCTGCAATTAAATCATATTTTCTGATACTTCTGTGTCCCAAATCATAGATACTTGTTATCCATCCTGTAGCTCATACATGATATTTCTGGTTCCAAATCCTGTCTTTCCCGTATACAGAAAACCCTTGGCAGGCAGGACCCATGTCCCATTTTCCATCGCGTCTTTAGCACCTAACATGATGACTGTCATATAACAGGTATTTTGTAAGCAGTTACTGAACAAATGAATGAATATTCTTCAATAAGAAAACATAAAGATTAATAATCAGCTAGTCTTCTAAGGAAACGATAGGATCCCCATTCCTTGTGCCCAGTTCTACAGTTCGGCATATGATCAAGCTGTGGTAGAATATCTTCCAGTGGAATGTAATTGTATTTATAGAAACTGCAATATGCTTCAGTGGAACAAACCTTGACTGTGTTGTCCTAAGTGGAACAACTCCAGAGAACAATAGACTTTCTTAGTGGAATTTCCCCTCCCCATGCTTAGCTACCAAAACACAAATGTGGGGGGGAGGGGGAAGGAGGAGTCATTTTCCCAACAAAGCGTCTCTACAAGTGGGTGGTCAATGATGTTTACCTAAAACAGATTTGTGGCTAAAGAGAAAATTCCTTTTTCCCCGAAAGGTGAATCTCACTTCACTTGATTACAGAAATAAGTTGTACTGTTTGATATTGTAGTAACAACAACAACAACGAAAAGACTTTTAATTTATCCCTGCCCCATACGAACTAGAGGCAGGGAGGATTACATGTTTTCTGTGACTCCGAGTTCTGCAGAAGCAGGAGGCTGTATCAATATTGTAATTGAAAATGGAGAGAACACAGGATTTGCTTTCTGCCTTAGAAAAGTAGATTCCCTTCTTTGTCTTTACTCTCTGTTAACAATGGAGAGCAATGAGAACCCAAAATGTGACTCTTTGGGCATGCAGAGGTCATTCCCCTCACCTCCTCATCCCCAGAGGCAGGGGGCACTCCTCAGAAGGGTAAGAGCCTGCAGTACGGGGCTGGCTTCTTGTTAACAGTCACAAAGGTTTGAGCTTCAAGATGAAATCAACATAATCACTTTTTACCTCTTGGAAAATAATTAAATCCCCAAAGCTGCTTATGCTCATTCTCTTCATCAGATCCGTGAGTAGCCGTGACACACTGGAATGGTGGGTGTACCAATCTGAGATCCCACTGGCATCCCACTGAGAGCCCATTTGTGGGTGGTGTCATTAGGACTCCCAGAAATAGGTTCTGAATAGAGCAGATTGGAACACAGGAAAAGTGCCAGAGGGGGCTGGGGTCCTTAGCCCACTGGCCAGCTTGTCCTGGACACACCTTCATCTCCATGAGTCTTGGTTTTCTCGTCTGCAAAAGTCAACCTTGTAAATTACCTCTCTGCCTGTTATGATCAGCCTGAACTGAGAGGGCAGTTGTTCAACTGCAAAGCTCTACATTGCCTATTTTCAGCCCAAGGACTTGGCAGAATGTAAGGTATAGGTAAGGTAAGGTATAGGTAAGGTATATGTATAGGTAAAAGGTGAGATCACAGGTCACTCTCTTGAAGTATGAGTTTACCTTCTCACTAAGAACTGATTTAGTGATTCACAGACACATGACCAAGGAAAAATTTGTTTCATAGTTGAAAATCAATTATTGGTCTGTATCTAAACATCTGTTTACAATTCAGAAGGTGTTGAGTTATGTCCTAGAAACTTTGTTATTTAAGCTTCACTAAGTCTCAAATCTTTCACTGCTTCACCTATAAAAAGGGAATAGTGGCCATAAGTCTTTAAATTACATAATACGTATATAAGGAATCACCAAGCACAGTGCTGGGGGCATATTAGCTACTTAAAAGATAGCAAGGAGAGCTGAATCTGAACATTTACTAATCTTATACTTCCTTTCACAGTTCAGAGTTCTGGAGGGCAGAGGAATTCCTGGACATGGCTTATCAGGAAAGGAGGAGGATATCACTTATGTGTGGAATCTAACAGNAAAAAAAAATGGATACAAACGTGTAATTTTAAAATGATTTAGTGATTTTGCTCTTTAACTTAATTTCTCAAATGATCAAGGGCCCAGCCTCTAGTGTTGTCAGGTTAGAAAGTTTCTGCTCTAGGCTTGGCCATGCATGCTAAGTCAACTCAGTCATGTCCGACTCTTGGCAACCCTGTAGACTGTAGACCACCAGGCTCCTCTGTCTATGGAATTCTCCATGCAAGAATACTGGAGTGGGTTGCCGTGCTCACCTCCAGGGGATCTTCCCAACCCAGAGACTGAACCCACATCTCTTATGTCTCCTGCATTAGCAGGCATGTTCTTTGCCGCTAATGCCAACAGGGATTGAACCTGCACCCCCTGCATCACAAGGCAAAGTCTTAACCATTGGACCACCAGGGAAGTTCCTCAGGCTTGGTCGTAAACTCAACCTAAATTGCCATGTTACACTTGGAACAACCCACAGGTACCAAGAATCCAAGACTTTCTAGACTCTAGAACATGAATCCACATCACCTTCAAGGCTAATGCACACACACACACACACACACACACTNTGCAGCCGGGTTTAGAACCCGGGTTCATTTCAATGTTGTGTTGGTCACTTAAGTAGGTGAATAAAGCAAACATGAGATAAACTCTTTGCTGCCTCCCACCCCCAGGTTGGTACACAGTGGGAAAAATACTAAGACCTCCAGACTAGAATCTTAGCTGCATAATTTATCCTTTCCGTGACTCAGGTTCTGGGTATAAAATTGGGATAATACTACCATGACTGTGTTTCCTTGACTATTATGTGGCAGGCAGATGCTGTTCTAAGTGTTTGCATGTATTGGCTCGCTGAATCCTCACCATAACTCTGGGGGTTAAGTACTGTTATTATTCCCATTGAATTAGGAAAGAAGCTGAGTCACAGAAGGGTTCCAAGCAAGTTGTCAAATAGAGCTACCATATGATCCTGCAGTTTAACTCCTGGATATATATCTGGAGAAAACCATAACTTGAAAAGATACATGCACCCCAGTGTTCATAGCTGAACAACAGTTAAGACATGGAAGCAACCTAATATTCTTCATCAGTTGAATGGATGCAGGAGACGTGATATTTTATACAATGAAATGTTACTCAACCATAAAAAAGTGTGATAACATCACTTACAGCATCATGGATGGACCTAGAGATTATCATAAGTGGAGTAAGAGGGACAAAGACAAATAACAACACTTATAAGTGGAATTTAAACACATAACACAAATAAACTTATTCACAAAACAGAAATAGACTCACAGACATAGGAAACGAACTCACGATTACCAAAGGGGAAAGGGGGGAGGGAGGGATAAAGTAACAGTTTGGAATGAACAGACATACACTATTATATATTAAACAGGTAAACAACAAGAGTATACTGTACTGCACAGGGAACCATATTCAGTATCTTGCAATATGCTATAATGAAAATGAAATAGAAAAAGAATACATACGTGTACACATGCACATATATATCTGAATCACTTTACTGTACACCTGAAACTAACACAACATTGTAAATCAACTATACTTCAATATAAAAGAAAGTTGTCTGTAGATAACAAGCGAGTATATGGCTAACTTGGATCAATATCCAGACAGTGGATCCTGAAATCTATGTTCAACCACCATGCTAGCTGCCCTCATAGACTATTATCAGTATAAAATGATACAATATTTGAAACTCCTTAGAACAATGTCTAACACATAGAGTTATTCAATAAACATGAGCAATTATTTAATATTATCACTACTATTACAGTTGGTATGTGTGCAACAGCTAACGTTGAAACTCAGGTGTGTACTCAGTTGCTTCAGTCGTGTCTGACTCTGAGACCCTACGGACTGTAGCCCACCAGGCTCCTCTGACCATGGGAGTCCCCAGGCAAGAATACTGGAATGGGTTGCCGTGCCCTTCTCCAGTGAATCTTCTGACACAGAGATCGATCCCCAGTCTCCTCCGTTTCCTGCATTGCAGGCAGATTCTTTACTGCTGAGCCACCAGGGAAGTGGTTACAAAGCTCATAGGTAATCAAAAAGCAAGTTTAAGAAAGATGGCCCCCAAGCTACTGACTTTTAGTGAAAGAAAAGAGGGTATGATCTTTAGCCAAGATGCTTTGGGGATGAGCATACATTTTTTTCTGCATCTTTGATTCAACCATTTCAAACAATTCTGGAAAAGGCTGTATATAATTCCATTCTCAGCCCTTAAGCAGAAGGGAGTGAGGGAGGCAGCTGTGGTTCTAAAAAAAAAAAAAAAATCTGACTACTTAATCACAGATAATCCTGACAAAAATAAAATGGATCAGTGTTTAAAGCAACAAGGAAGCTGCATAGGCAGCTCTCTAATAAGCTCAGATATTTATAATATTTTCCCCCTTAAAAATGATTTAAATTATTCTTTACATCTTCTTAAAAAGTCAAAGAATGCAAGAATTCATGATAAAAAGCAACTGTCCCCAGGCCCCATTTCCACTCCAAGCTCAATCCCCCAAGGAAATCGCTTTTACTCTTTTCTATTATTAAATCTTTGAAATACTATGGTCTTCTAGTTTTATTTCTCATTTTTCCAACATCAGACGTTATCTACTGGTTCCTTACTGTGAAAAAACACAGTTTCATTCACCTACATCACTTTCTACCAAACTTCCCATTGATTCAGTTAATTTCATTGTTAATTCTGAATGATTACTTTAGCTCATCTATTGACTACCTGTGTTTGTCAATGGTCTCTTAATCCTCTATTTCTATTGCAGAATTTTCTTGCTGTTTAGCTGCTAAATCAAATCCAACTCTTCTGTGACTCCGTGGACTACAGCTCCCCATGGTTCTCTGTCCATGGGATTTCTCAGGCAAGTGTACTAGAGGAGGTTGCCATTTCCTTTTCTAGGGGAATCTTCCTAGTCAAGGGATTGAACCCGTTTCTCTTGTATTGGCAGGCAGATTATTCACCCCTGAGCACTGGGGAAGCCAGTATTGCATAATTAATGTGGCATAATAAGAATATTTCCTCTCTTCCCTGCCACCTCTCCCCCCAACCCTTTCCTATCTCACCTCCCATTTTTTGCTCAGCTGTATCACCAGTCTTAACTTTTCAAGGAGGATCCCACTGACCTTCTACTTTATCACTTTACTCACCTCTTCCATGTTTTCTCTTTAGTTGAATTTATAAGTGAAAACCCAACATATCACTCTTCCATTATTCTAAAACATCTTAAATGCATCATTCTGGAGGCCTTCTCAGTTCCTTGAGTATGTCGGCTGGGCTACAGAAAGCTCTCATCCTGGTTTTCCTTTTCTTTCAGTGGCCCTTGGATTTGAGTCTTTTAAGATATGGCATCTGGTCCCATCACTTCATGGCAACTAGGTTGGGAAACAGTGGAAAGAGTGACACAATTTATTTTTGGGGGTTCTGAAATCACTGCAGATGGTAACTACAGCCATAAAATTAAAAGACGGTTGCTCTTTGGAAGAAAAGCTATGACCAACCTTGACAGCATATTAAAAAGCAGAGACATTACTTTGCCAAAAAAGGCCCATATAGTCAAAGCTATGGTTTTTCCAGTAGTCATGTATGGATGTGAGAGTTGGACTGTGAAGAAAGCTGAGCACCAAAGAATTGATGCTTTTGAACTGTGGTGTTGGAGAAGACTCTTGGGAGTCCCTTGGGCTGTAAGAAGATCCAACCAGTCCATCCTAAAGGAAATCCATCCTGAATATTCATTGGAAGGACTGATGCTGAAGCTGAAACTCCAGTACTTTGGCCACCTGATGCAAAGAACTGACTCATTGGAAAAGACTCTGATTCTGGGAAAGATTGAAGGCAAGAGGAGAAGGAGATGACAGAGGATGAGATGGTTGGATGGCATCACCAACTGAATGGACATGAGTTTGAGTAAACTCTGGGAGTTGGTGATGGACAGGGAAGCCTGGCATGCTGCAGTCCATGGGGTTGCAAAGAGTCAGACTGAGTGACTGAACTGAATGACTGACTGACTGATTCTTCCCTGGTGGCTTAGAGGGTAAAGAATCCAGTGGGAGACCCAGGTTTGATCCCTGGGTTGGGAAGACCCCCTGGAGGAGGGCATGGCAACCCACTTCAGTATTCTTGCGTGGAGAACCCACATGAATAGAGGAGCCTTGTGGCTATAGTCTGTGGGGTCACAAAGAGTTGGACATGACTGAGTGACTAAGCATAGCACAGCATATTCTCCACATATTATCCTCTTTATGTCTTGCTTGCTTGACTGGAGGTATCTTCAAGAATCTCTCTCAAGTGGGGGGTTTAGAAAGCAAAATGTGGGTCCTTGAAAGTAAAAATAGGCAAACAAAAAATGTTATATCTTTACACTTAACTGATAGTTTGACTAAGTGTAAAATTCCGAGTATGAAACTATTTCTCTAAAACCTTAAAAGATGCCATTTCACTGTCTTCTAACACCTATGTGATTATCAAAGACAGATGCTATTTAGATCTTACTTTTTGGTAGATAATATAGTTTTTATTTTTCCCTTTGTTATATTTTAGTATCTTCTCTTTGTGACTGAGGTTTTGAAATATGCAAATAAAGATAAGTGGACTTTGGGCTGATTAAATTTTCTTACCAGAAGAATCATGATTAGAAGAACAATATAGCTGAGGAAAAGGTCCATCTCCCCGACTCCATTCTATATCATCACCTACATCAGAAGTCCTGGGTAAAGACATGAAAATATGAAAACCAAATTGCAGAGAACATACAGAATCTGCATGATAATGTCAAGATTCAAAATGTCTAAACAGATTTGAATATATTCAGTTATCTCCAACAAGTGGCAGCAGTGTAAGAGGGAATAGACCATTCATGAGCCTTGCAGAGCAATTGCTGATGTGATTTCAAAATTTCCAATAACCCAACCCCCTTCATACTCTCTAAACATTCATATTCTTTCATGCTGACTTCAATGAATATGTTCAAGGGTGGGGATGGAGTGCCATCTCACTCTTTGGAGCCATGAAAAATCTAATTCTCAGAATAAGTTTTATCTTATCAGTGTCAGAAAACCCAGTAACTAGTCCAGTGGCTATCACATAGTGGGTGCCCAGGATATCGTGGTGGTTGTTGTTCAGTTGTTAAGTTGTGTCTGACATTTTGCAACCCTTTGAACTGTAGCACACCAGGCTACCCTGCTCTCCACTATCTTCCGGAGTTTGCACAGACTCATGTCCATTGAGTTGGTGATGGTATCCAGCCATCTCATCCTCTGTCTCCCTTTTTCCCTCCTGCCCTCCATCTTTCCCAGCATCAGGGTCTTTTCCAATGAGTCAGCTCTTCACATCAGGTGGCCAAAGTATTGGAGTTTCAGCTTCAACATCAGTCCTTTCAATGAATATTCAGGATTGATTTCCTTTAGGATGGACTGCTTTGATCTCCTTGCTGTCCAAGGGACTCTCAAGAGTCTTCTTCAGCACCACAGTTTGAAAGCATCAGTTCTTCAACAGTCAGTCTTCTTCATGATCCAACTCTCACATCCATACATGACCACTGGAAAAACCATAGCTTTGGCTATACAGGCCTTTATCAGCAAAGTGCTGATAGCTTTTTAATATGGTGTATGTTATAGGTTTGTTATAGCTTTTCCTCCAAGGAGCAAGCATCTTTTAATTTTGTGGCTGCGGTCACCATTCTCAGTGATTTTAGAACTTAAGAAAATAAAATATGTCGCTGATTCCACTTTTTCCCCATCTATTTGCCATGAAGTGATGGGACCAGATGCCATGATCTTAGGTTTTTTTTTTTTTTTTTCTTAGTGTAAATAAATGTGACACTAGGTAATTAACTTTTATCCCTTGGAAAACATCTAGTCTAATATACATGTTCCTAATTATCCATTTTACAAGAGGATTAGAGAAGTTAAGAAACTTACATAAGATTATTTCAGATACAACATTAAGTTGCTACTTAACATTGTCAGGTTGTTTTCACTGTTGTTACTTCTTACATGTTTTGACTGCTATTTAACACATTCTGCTGCATACTCATTCCTGTGTCCAGGGTTATTGGACAAACAGAGCCAAATTAAAACCAGTGCCTGCCATCCCTAAGCTTACAGGCAATTGTGTTGATAAAACAAAATTTGCTGCTATGAATGTTAATAATAGTAAAAGTATCTGCTTTATAGGAGCTGATGATGATTACATGGGATTATACATGGCACATGGTAAGCATTATAATGCTACGTCGTTTCAGTCATGTCCGACTCTGTACGACCCCATAGGCCACAGCCCAACAGGTTCCTCCGTCCCTGGGATTCTCCAGGCAAGAACATTGGAGTGGGTTGCCATTTCCTTCTCCAATGCATGAAAGTGAAAAGTGAAAATGAAGTCGCTCAGTTGTGTCTGACTCCCAGCGACCCCATGGACTGCAGCCCACCAGGCTCTTCCGTCCACGGGATTTTCCAGGCGAGAGTACTAGAGTGGGGTGCCATTGCCTTCTCCAAGCATTATAGTAGTCATGTCTAATTATAGTAGTAGTGATAGCAAATTTGGTACTTTCCTCTAATAAAACAAGTTCCAGTTGATGTTGGGACTCACAGAAGGGAGTCATTGCATGGAACTAAAAAGATGAACTATATTGTGAACTAAATAACCAAATAAATCTTCTCTCTGCATAGCAAAGGCTGAGTGCTGTAATGAAAATACCTCTGCTTGGAAAGATAGGTGGATAGGATATTTGAAAAGAGCTAACACAGTGTCTGACATTTAGTAAAAGTGCATGACTTACAAGTTCGACATTGTATTGTTTACAAACAAAAAACCTAGGAAAACCTATGTGACACAATGAACAAGTGGTTAAACATGGAATAGTCCATAGTAAAGTATTGTATAGCATATTCAGTTCAGTTCAGTTCAGTCGCTCAGTCGTGTCCGACTCTTTGTGACCCCATGAATCACAGCACACCAGGCCTCCCTGTCCATCACCTACTCCCGGAGTTCACTCAGACTCACATCCATAGAGTCAGTGATGCCATCCAGCCATCTCATCCTCTGTCATCCCCTTCTCCTTCTGCCCCCAATCCCTCCCAGCATCAGAGTCTTTTCTAATATAGCATATAAAGACTGTATTAATAAATAATTGACAGGAAAAAGATCAACAACCTCAGATATCCAGATGATGCCTCTTTAAAGGCAGAAAGCAAAGGAGAACTAAAGAGCCCCTTGATGAGGGTAAAAAGTAAGAGTGAAAATGCTGATTTAAAAGTCAACATTCCAAAAAGTGGAAACAGTGACAAGTTTTATTTATTTCCAAGTTTTATTTCTGAGCTCCAAAATCACTGAAGAAGGTAACTGCAGCCACAAAATTAAAAGATGCTTGTTCCTTGGAAGACAAACCATGACAAACCTAGGTGGTAGGTTATAGGTATTAGTCACTTAGTTGTGTCTGACTCTTTGCAACTCCTTGGACTGTAGCCCACCAGGCTCCTTTATCCATTGGGATTCTTCAGGGAAGAATACTGAAATGGCTTGCCATTCCCTTCTTCTGGGGATCTTCCCAAGTGAGGAATTGAACCCAGGTCTCCTATATTGTAGGCAGATTCTTTATCAACTGAGCTATCATGGAAGCTTGTATTAAAAAGCAGAGACATCACTTTGCCAACAAAGATCTATATAGTCAAAGCTATGCTTTGTCCAGTAGTCATGTACAGATGTGAGAGTTGGACCATTAAGAAGGCTGAGCACCAAAAGAATGGATTATTTCAAATCATGGTGCTGAAGAGGACTTTTAAGAGTCCTTGGACTGCAAGGAGATCAAACCAGTCAATCCTAAATGAAGTCAACCTTGAATATTCACTGGAAGGACTGATATTGAAGCTTCAATATTTTGGCCACCTAATGCAAAGAATTGACTCATTTGAAAAGACCTTGATGCTGGGAAGGATTGAAGGCAGGAGGAGAAGGGGACGACAAAGGATGAGATGGTTGGATGGCATCTACAATTCAATGGACACGAGTTTGAGCAAGCTCTGGGAGATGGCGAAGAACAGGGAAGCCTGGCATGCTGTAGTCCATGGGGTTGCAAAGAGTCTCATGTGACTGACTGATGGAACAACAACAGAAGATTTAGGAGATGTTTAGGATATAAAAGCCATAGGACTTTGGGATTAGTTAATGATGAGGAGTGTGGAACTGAGGGCATCTTCTAGGTCTCCGGTTTGTAGTTCTGGTTGGATCATGGTTCCAACCACTGAAGTAGAGAACTAAGAACTAGAACCAGGCTTGAGGGATAGACAGAAAATTCAGCCAATTAGGGGGTAGAGGGGATTAATGGCAGCAGGTAAATCTTGACTGAGAAAAGAGATCAGAAAGCTCTACCAAGGAGGCAAGATTTAGACCAGACCTTGAGTACATTCCAAAGATTGAAGTCAAGCACAGTGGGCAGAGCACATGTTAAGGGATAGCGCCAACAGAGGGGACACTCGGAGCCAAATTCTGAAGGATCTTGACCCTTCTGTTCATTTTCCTGGTTGTGAACTTTGCACTGAAGTGTGATATACACACAGAGGAGTACACAATTCATGAAAAAACACGCCTACAAAGCTGAACCACATGAATCATTCATTTCCTTGGGAGAAGTGGCCATTATTTTATCTATTTTGAGTTATTTATCTTAGTTTATTTGTTTCATTTTATCTTATTTTATTTTGCTTATTTATATTTTGTTATCATTTTCCAGTTTAACTGTATCTAGTTCTCTGATTCAAAGTTACATCAAATTATTCTTGGAAGCAGATGGAGGAAAAAAAAAAAAACCTCATTACATGAATAAATCCACTTGGTAAGAAATAGTGGGGTTATAGTGATGCTAGTAATGCAGTGACTGAAAACAGTGGTGGCTGTAGTTGGAAAACCCCATAATTTGTATTGAATTAGAAGGAAGCACGGTGGGAAGAAGACTGGAAGACGTAACACTGTCACTGGGCCCCAACTCTCAACTGTGAAGATTGAGTTCAGTGTTTGACATTTACATTCCAGGGTGAACACAAAATTCATGTGTAGCATCTAGAAGAACAGAAGGATGGAGCAGAAAAACACATGAGTGCAGAAAGCAAAAGAAAGATCCTGCCTGGAGAAAGAAATTTTTGAGCATTGTTTATATGTATACTCATTGACATTCTTGGTTTTCAGTTCAGTTCAGTTCAGTTCAGTCACTCAGTCGTGTCCGACTATTTGCGATCCCATGAATCACAGCACGCCAGGCCTCCCTGTCCATCACCAACTCCCGGAGTTCACTCAGACTCACGTCCATCGAGTCCGTGATGCCATCCAGCCATCTCATCCTTGGTCGTCCCCTTCTCCTCCTGCCCCCAGTCCCTCCCAGCATCAGAGTCTTTTCCAATGAGTCAACTCTTCTCATGAAGTGGCCAAAGTTAAAAGGAGTTTTTTGCATGTTCTTTTTTTTGCTGTTTATTTTTACCCACAAAGGAATCAAAGTGACTAGAATGCCTGTTATACGGTTGAAGATGTTCTGGAGCAAGAAGGACTGATCAAAGCTGGAGGTAGGTTTTGGGTCTTGTCCATCTAAAGAGAGTAAGCGATGCCCTGGGGGGCTTCCCTGGTGGCTCAGGGGTGAGGAAGCTGTCTGCCAACATAGGAGAGTTTGATCCTTGGTCCAGGAACATCCCACATGCCAAGGAGGGACTAAATCTGGGTGCCACAACTCTTGAGTCTGTGCTCTGGAGCCCCTGGGCTGAAACTCCTGAAGTTCACACACCCTAGGGCCCGTGTCCCTCAAGAGAAGCCAGAGTAATTTTCAGATGTCCGAGCCCCACAGCTAGACAGTAACCCCCACTGGCTGCAGCTACAGAAAAGCCCGCACAGCAGCGAAGGCCCAGCACAGACAAAACATAAGCCTATAACTAAATGGAGATCCCTGGGCTGGGATGAGATGGTCAGAGGAAGCAAGGACCAGATGGAGGGTGTGGGGTCTGAAGATGGAGCTGAGGGCAGGGAGTTCCTGCAGCACCTCTGTGGCCTCAGAAAGTGAGGTTAGGGTGAGGCAGGGAGAATCTAGGGGTTGACCCAACACAGGGTTAAAACCTAGATAGAGTACTTTCCAGATGCAACAGCCGCTTGCAGACAATTAGGAAGCTGTCTTTTTGGCTCTCTCCCCGGACCCTTAACAAACTGTCTGAACCACAGCAGTTGATCTGAAAGTATCAAATAAGGAAGACAAAGGGGACCCCACGAAATAACTGTGGTTCGTGGCTTGTGGGCTGTGGATGGTGTTGGGGGGAGGGCTGCTCAAAAGAAACTTGCTTCTAATCAATATGCTAATCTGGGACAAAGGTTTTCCTTTCTCTCTGCCCTTCATTTCATTTTCCCGGGTTCAGTCCTCCTCTCCCTCTTGCTCAGACTCCTCCTCATCCTGGCTGAATGAAAATTTGGTTCAGCCTTTTTTTTTTTTTTTTTTTTTTTTTTTTGGATTATTTCTAATA
>SJYV01041644.1:18975-69847 GCA_006410875.1 Neotragus pygmaeus
AATTTTTGGTTCTGCCTTTTTTTTTTTTTTTTTTTTTTTAGTATAGATACATTAAAAAACAGACACTGATCTTCAAAGAAGCCTGCAATTTCACTGGCGACGGAATGTTTATAGCCACAATTTGTTTGGTTCTCATAAAATGCACATGCCCCCATCTTCTGTTTTCTTTTGCTTCCCAAGTTAGACTTAACTTCGTGCACGGCCTGCACCTTTCCCAGAGAGTAGGGAAGGGGCAGAGTGTAGACAGACGAGGAGATTGTTCCCAGGGCTGTGGCTGCATCTGCCTGTGACATTCTGGAGTGCCTGGGCTGAGACATCAGACGTAGCTGAAGGGAACACCATTCATGGATCAGGGAAACTAGCTAGAAGAGCGTTTAAAATACTCCCTGAGGCCCTGCCCAGACTAGGGAGGTTGTGTGATGGAGGTGGGAGGGTCATAAGGATAGCAAGATGCAGGTTTAAATGTCAGCTGCTCTGTTTACAATAGCCAGGACGTGGAACTGACCTCAACGTCCATCAGAAGATGACTGGATAGAGAAGATGTGGCAAATAGATGCAATGGAATACTACTCAATCTGCTCAGTCGCAAAGAGGAATGAAATGAAACAGTGCCACTTGCAAGGACATGGATGAATCTAGAGACTGTCATATAGAGTCAAATCAGTGAGAAAGAGGAAAAAACAAATGTCATATAATATCGCTTATAAGTAGAATCTAGAAAAATGGTAGAGATGAACTTATGTGCCAAACAGAAATAGAGTCACAGATATAGAGGACAAATATATTTGACTAAGGAGGGAAGGAGGAGTGGGATGACTTGGGAGATCGGAATTGACGTGTACACTATTGATGCCATGTATAAAACAGATAAGTAATGAGGCCTACTATGTAGCAGGGAACTCTATGCAGTGCTCTTGGTGACTTAAATGATAAGGAAATCCAAAACAGAGAGGATATATGCATCTGTATAACTGATTTACTTTGCTGTACAGCAAGAAACCAAGACGACATTGTAAAGCAACTATAATAAAACTTAGTTCTACAAATAATGAATGTCAGCTTCATTTTCTAGTTGTGTGATGTGGAACCAAACTTTCTCTGAATTGCTTTTTCCCACTTAACAACCAGCAGCATCTCTCCTGTAGGACTGTTACGAGATTAAGAGGCCTCAAGGCTGGCCAGCATCACAGAGGTTGCCTAGAAGGAAGCAGAGAGTGGAGTGTTTGTGGGAAGGAGACTCAGGAAGAGGATTCCAGGTTGGAGGGCGGCAGCCATCAGGGCACACGGGCATAAGAAAGCAACATTGGGGGAGAAAGGGAAATTGGGGGTGACTGGGATAGAGCCACAGAAGAGGAGGCTGGGAGAACAACAGTTCAAGCTGCAAATTTAGCTGAGGAACTTAAGGGTTTCTCTACAGGCAGTGGGAGAGCTTTGGAAAGAACCAGGCATGTTTAGATGGTGTTCTAGAAAAATGACCATCTGCAGCATGGCAGGCCCCGCTATACAGGTGAGGAGGAAGGCAAGAAGTTAGAAAAGGTAGGTGATGCTATTCAATACCATGCATGTATTAATGCCGCTATAGCATTCCATACCTATATCTATGTATCTATACCTGTATCCATGTATCTATACCTGCATCTATGAATATATCTTAGGACTATGGCAGGGACACTCCCCTGAATAGTTCAAAATCACAGCTCTGAGTTCAGATCCTAGCTCTATCGTATACTGATTGTGAAACCTGGAACAAGTTCCCTCTCTGGGCCTCAGTGGCCCTATTCGCAAATGTATCTTCCTCACGTGACTATAGTGACGATTCAGTGAGTTTTAAAAACACGGAAAAGGCTATTGTTGTTGTTCAGTTGCTAAGTTGTGTCCAACTGTTTGTGAACCCATGAACTGCAGCACGCCAGGCTTCTCTGTCCTACACTATCTCCCAGAGTTTGCTCAAACTTATGCCAACTGAGTCAGTGGTGCCCCAACTATCTCATCCTCTGTCATTCTCTTCTCCTCATATCCTCAATCATTCCCAGCATCAGGGTCTTTTCCAATCAGTTGGTTCTTCAAATCAGGAGGCCAAAGTATCAGCGTCTCAGCTTCAGCATCAGTTCTTGCAATGACTATTCAGAACTGATTTTCTTTAGGATTGACTGGTTGGATCTCCTTGCAGTTCAAGGGACTCTCAGAATCTTCTCCAATACCACAGTTCAAAAGCATCATTTCTTTGGTGCTCAGCCTTCTTTATAGTCCAACTCTCACTTTTGTACATGACTGCTGGAAAAACTATAGCTTTGACTATGCGGACCTTTGTTGGCAAAGTGATATCTCTGCTTTTTAATACACTGTCTAGGCTTGTCATAGTTTTTCTTTCAAGGAGCAAGAGTCTTTTAATTTCATAGCTGCAGTCACTGTCTGCAGTGATTTTGGAGCCCAAGAAAACAGAATCTGTAAAAGACTATATATATGGCATGTGTATGCTAACTATTATACCTAACATTATTATTATTTCAGGCCATTATGTGCTCTAACTAAGTACTTTGCACACATTATTTCTTTTCATATTTGAGTTTATGCTACAAAACAAATCCTACTTTTCTTTCTTTTATTATTCTTTGTAAAACTTAAAGCTCAGAGAGTCATTGCTGTCATGACTAGCTGCTACGTGGAAGTGCTAGGGTGGAAACTCAGGGTGGCTTCTCAGATAAGCACACCCAACCATTCCCTATTGAAAGAGGGAGATCAGGGATGAAAATCTTAAATTCTTCAGTCTTGAGATGCTTGGAGTATATCAAACAACCAATGGAGATAATGCTGGTTGAAAGTGCTCAGTTGCTAATTCGTGTCTTACTGTTACCCTGTGGACTATAGCCTGCCAGGCTCCTCCGTCCATGGGATTTTCCCAGCAAGAATACTGGAGCAGGTTGCCATTTCTTCCTCCAGGGGCTGATGGAAAAGCCTGGCTTTACTGATTTATAAAGAGTTGTCCCCCCTGGCCCATCTCCACTCACTCTCCGTTTCTGTGTGTGGATGCAATTTATCAGGTTGGCTCTGGCCAGAGCTAATAGTTCCATGATTTTGAGAAACTTCACATGAAGCTTTGCATTTGGACAGGTTCATCAACCAAAGAGCAGATTTCCACATTTTCACTCTTGGCTAAGGTCTCTTCTCCTATTCCTCCCTTCCTCGTCTTGGCTATATTTGGTGGAAGTTTAAATCTGATAAAGATGAGCTGTATTTAAAACCAGTCAGGCTCTATTTCAGAAGATCAGTGTGATTTTATCTGAAAAGTAAATTTGTAATTATAATTTGAAGTTTCCTTATAAGTAAGACACCGATTTTCCATTCCTAGTGAGAGAAAGCAATAGAGCAATGGAATTCTGGAGCTGGTACAGCCTCCAGTCCAACCACCCACCAAGCCTGAAGCCTCACCATGGTCTCTGGGCCATCAATTGACTGCTTTCAAGATACAGAGCCTTCTGCTCCCAGAGATTCTTTCCTCTTTATACCTGGGGTACTCTGACTGTTAGAAGGTTGTTACTTATAGCTGAAATGTCATTCTCTAGAGCACCCCCACTGAACTTCATTGGCTCCCGAAACACTGTTCCATCGTTTCTTTCCCAGGAGAGCTCTTTGGGGCTCTGCAGCCATTATTTTGTGTTCCTCTTGAGTCTCTCTTTCCTTGAACTGACATTCGCAGTTTGTTTATTCATTCCCTAAAAGGGCATGATTTCCATATCCTTTGGGGAAAGCTGTGCTCTGAAGCTAAGTCAAGTCCACCTGGATGTCACTCCCTACTCTGAAATCACAGGCCGGACTTTGTTATCAGATGGTTTCCAGTGAAATTGATGTTTTGCATTGAACTTACGGTAAGGACGTTGTGCGAGAGCTGTTGCGTTATTGCATTATTGACATAACTGTGATCCTCCGATAGCTCTTCAGTGCACTTGAAAGATTCAAACTTCTCATTGACAGAGCCCCATAGGCTGCCGTCCCTGCCCTTGAACCCCAGATCATCCTGCCGTATTCTCCCCTTGCCCTGTCTACCCCAGCCACACTGCCTTTGTTTCTTGCCTTAAACATGCCAAGTTTATCCAGTAGGGTCTTTTTAAGTGCTGTAATCTCTGCCTGGTAGCCAGGCTTCTCAAGTAGTGCAGTGATAGAGAATCTGCCTGCCAATGCAGGAGATGCAGGTTCGATCCCTGGGTCAGGAAGATCCCCTGGAGTAGGAAATGGCAACCCAGTCCAGTATTCTTGCCTGGAAAATCCCATAGACCGAGGAGCCTGGCGGGCTACAGTCCATGGGGTTGCAAAGAGTTGGATATGACCGTGCACACACACACAGATACACACAAACAACCTCTACCTGGAGGAGTCTTCAATGGACCTCTGCAACGGTGGTTCCTACCTCCCTTCAGGCCTCCATTCTTCACCTTTTTCTCTCATATGTTCCTTGCTATCTAGGTCTCTCTCTTGCTCCCCGTCTCATTTCATTTCTTCACACCCCTATCAAGATTGCTTACACATTTGGTACTCTCTCTATGTAGGCTACAGGCTCCATGAGTAGAGGTGATGTGCTTATCTTATGTGCATCTCTGCCCCTGTTGACTGGAAATGTGCCTAGCACGTGACCCACGAGACTATCTGCCGAATTAATGCCCCTGCAAGTGAGCCAATAGACTGAATGTGGGGAGGACTCAAAGCAAGTATGTGGAATCACAGCATCTTAGAGGCTGCAAAACTACCAGAGAGATTGATTCTCATCCACTCTGCTTATATCACAGGGAATGAATCTGTGTCCAACAAGGGTGATGGATGACCTGATATCACACCATAAGTTCATACAAGAGCTGGCATAAGAATCCAGGTTTTAGAAATAACACTTTTTTTTTCCCCCAATGAAAAGCAAAATGTGTCAGTGTACAGTAAAGACTAAAAGCACTAAACTAATTTTGGGTCTTAGTCGAGAAGACTGAGGATTCTCAGAGCAGATTTTCCTGCTGGTACAGAGACGATTTGATTAGAAAGTACAGAGGTGAAAATACACATGAAGAAATAGCCCAGAAGCAGAACTCAGCAGATGCAATGCGGGAAAAGCCTAGAGCCAGATCTGGTGGGGAAGCACAGAGGCTTGGGGGAGAAGAGGGGAAGGGAGCTGATTGGAGGGCAGGACTTAATTGTTCAGAAAAAGTTCTTGGATCTTGGCTCCCTGCCCATGGGTGATCCATGAATGGGAGAGTGGGATTTAGGGGGCTTCACAGGACAATGGCGGACCAAGAAAGTGGGGAGAGGAAAGGAGTGAATGGGTGATGGCCCACCCAGACATCACTGAGGGGTCCAGCCATTCTATGATGGTGACCGGAAAGAAGCAGAGAGAGGCAGGGACATTGAGAACTGAGGGTTCTGTGCAGATCAGGGGGCAGGAAGGTGGAGGACACTTAGGGGAATGTTCCCGGACTTCCTCCAGCATGAAGTGCTCAGGTTCAAGGACACGCCAGCTCAGTCTTCAATGTCATTCCTAACGAGCTGACAAAACCTTGGCTCACACAAATGACCTCACTCCCCGCAATGCCTTCCTTGCTTCCTGCGAGCTACCTGGGGGCCTGCCATATGGAGATGTCTTGGAGTCAGACAAGCTTGTTTGCTAAGAAACAGCTTGGTGATACTGTATATTTCACGTTTTGGTCACACAGCTTTTTCCTCTCTGTAAAGGGAACAAAAATACCCACCACCTAGAACTCTTGCACAGATTAAGTGACAGTTTATGTGTAAAATGCGCACAACCATTTATGGCAGTGTTCAATACATACCAGTTTCTCTCTATTCTTGCTTTATGTGTGATCTGGACTTCTCGCTACACCTCCAATTTTGCATTTATTTCATTGATTGATTCATTTGAGAAGAACGGTCTCAGTGAAGAAGTTTGAAAGTCATAGTTTTAGNTGCTCAAGGCCATCGTGAACAATGCCTTCAAGCACAGGTGAGGGGCTGGGATGGATGAGACGGGGCCCCCTGGGACTGAGGGCTCTCCCTGACCTGAGAAAGGACATTACCTCAAAGTGTCAGGAACCGCTTCCCCTGTAGACGAGGCCCGTGGGGCTGGACTCTGGCCGCTGGGTCCCTGCACCATCCCCAGGGCGCACTCGGATGCTCCTCCTCTGGGCTCCCCATCCTGTGTCGCACCTCGTGCTCTGCGTCTTGGTCTCTCTCCCTGGCTCCTGCCTCTGATCCTGCTGCACCGGCTGCTCGGGTCACGGGGCACCTCTGGCCAGTGTTCTGTTGTTTATCGAACCCTTCTCGACCCTTTTCCTAAAACCGCAAACGGTTCCCAGAGCCCTTATCTTTGTAATGGATTCTGATACCCCACGAAAGCTTACTTAAAGCATGCATCTCTTTTGATGATTTCAAAGATGTGGTGATTTTCAGTAATATGTAGTCATTAACAGTGAAGGATCAAGAGCCAGGCTGCCTGCGTTCAAATTTGGCTTACCTCTTAGCATCTGTGTGAGTGTGAACTTTGGGCAAGTTACTTAATCCTCTGAGCCTCAGTTCTTTACAGAACCTGGGCTCACCACAGCTACCTCATAATTCCGAGGATTAAATGAGGAGTTGCTGTTTTATAGTATAATGACAGAGAGAACGTTCACTGAAGATCAGCCATTGCTGCTGCTATTATTATTATTATCATTTTACTATTCCGTCTGATAAGCACACATTCTCCTGTTGTGCAGAGCAAAAAGTCCTGAACTAGGATCTGTGAGGCCTGGTTTCTAGTGCAGATTCTCTTCCTGACTGTTGTGTGACCTTGGGCAAGTTAGTGCCTGTTCAAGGTATTGATTTCCCNTTTACTATTCCGTCTGATAAGCACACATTCTCCTGTTGTGCAGAGCAAAAAGTCCTGAACTAGGATCTGTGAGGCCTGGTTTCTAGTGCAGATTCTCTTCCTGACTGTTGTGTGACCTTGGGCAAGTTAGTGCCTGTTCAAGGTATTGATTTCCCCATCTGCATAAAGTCTGCATTCCTAAGTGAGGGGAATGGAGGCAGCTGCTATTTTATAATTCATCGAGACAGTCGGAGATACGGAGACAGCAGCAACTGAGCTGTCGGGAGCACGGCTGTTAGAGCACTGGTGAATATGTTTATAGTGAGCATTTTCTCCAATTAGGCCCTGCCCCTCCTTCTTTATGTCTTTCCATAACCCTTTATTTTTACATAAACGTATTTTATAGAGACACTTGTTTCCCCATCCCCTAGCTGTCAGTGCATGAGAACCTGGACTGCACAGGTTTATTCATTGCTGTGACCCCCAGAGACGAGCACGGGCCAGAGGTGCAGCGGGTGCCGTGTAAACATTGTTGAAAGGGAAGGCTTCTGAGTTTCCCGCCCAGCGGTCTCTGATCCGGGCTGTGGGAGAAGCGGCAGGAGTCTGTGTGTGTGTGTGTGTGTTCACGTGTGCACGTGTGTGTTGGGGAGGGGTGGCCTTGGGAAGGTGTGTGTGTGTTCGCGTGTGCACGTGTGTGTTGGGGAGGGGTGGCCTTGGGAAGGTGTGTGTGTGTTTGTGTGTGCACGTGTGTGTTGGGGANTAGATTTAAAATTTTTGAGTCAATTGTCATTTTACAACTGGGAGGTTTCACACAGTGAGAAATGCTGGTACGTCTTGGCAAGTCTGAAAGTCCAGTAGAGCCTGTCCAGCTTGGGCTGTCAGCTGGAGTTGGCTGGCTGCCCTCACCCTGTTCAGCTGTGTTTGTTTCCTAGGGCTTCACTCTGGATGGTAGAAACATAGAAACTTACCATCTCACTGCCCTAGAGGCTGGAAGTTTGGAGGAAGGTGCTGGCAAAGTCAGTTCACTCTGAGGCTGGAGTGAGGATCTATCCCAGGCTTGTCCCCTGGAACCTGGGGGTTTCTGGCGGTCTCTAGCAATCCAGAAGCATCACTTCGTCCTCTGCCCTTAGGTTCATGTGGCATTCTTGCATGCTTGTCTCTGTGCTTAAATTTCCCTTTTTTATAAGAACACCAGTCTTAGTGGATCAGAGACCACTCGAGTGACCTCATCTCAACCAGTTACATCTGCACTGATTCTTACTTCCAAATAAGGTCACATGCGAAGGGGCTGGGACTTAGATCTTCTTGTTCGGTTACTAAGTCATGTCAGACTCTTTGTAGCCCCAAGGACTGTCCTGCCCTATCTCCTGGAGTTTGCTCAAGCTCACTCCACTGAGTTGATGATGCCATCCAACCATCTCATTCTCTGTTGCCCCTTTTGCCTCCCGCCTTCAATCTTTCCTGGCATCAGGGTCTTTTTCAATGAGTCGGCTCTTCGCATCTGGTGGCTAAAGCATTGGAGCTTCAGCTTCAGCATCAGTGCTTCCAGTGAATATGCAGGGTTGATTTCCTTTAGGACTGACTGTTTGATCAGGACACAATTCAAACCATAGCACCACCAGCTGACAACTTCCTACCACCAGGCTCCTGGTACTCACCTGGGAAGTCCCACTGGCCTTTTTCACACATCAGCAGGCAGTGGCTAACTTTCAGCCTAAAGCCTCTCCCTTCTGTCATTGAGGACCTGGGGCCCTAGTCTTTAGAGTACTGATCAGCTCCAAGGTCTGAAGCGGTTGTTGATGGATGCTCACACACAGTGGTTTTTGGAGGTGGCAAAGATGGTGGCTCCTGAATCCAGGGTGTGCCCTTTCTCTCGGCCCTGAGTCTCCTGGGAAGTCAGGGAGGCACTAAGTGGTACTGTTCCCATGTTGGTGCCCCAGAGATTGGCGAGAAGTGAAAAGTCAAGAAGGAGTGTTGGGGGCAGTTCACAAGCAAGGCTGTGACAGGTGAGCCTGTGGTGACATCCCAGGAGAAATGTCCAGGAGACAGTGGCAGTGTGACTTTGATGTGTTCACGTCTGCCCTCGGAACCAGTCACATCAGAATCTTCTCACATTTGGCGAGACCCTTATCAGGGTGATGTTTTGTTAGCAATTCATGTGCGTTTGTTATCTTTCCCCTAATGTAAGTTGATAATTAGGAATCATTACACAGATTCCCAGAGGAAAGATTTTGAGGTAAAACACAGTTTCCCAGGGTTTTATTTTGGATGAGAAATGCTCCTTTGTGTGTTACTCTTATGAACAGCAACGGTGGGTTTTTTTTTTTTTTTTCGTAGCAAAATGCCACTTAAATTATATTTTAATAATTTTCTCAATGTGTCAGCTGCCAACAGCACTTTAAATAATAAGAATTAGATTCCACCTAAATAAGGCAGTAATTCTATTAAAAAATGCTGGAGGCCCCAGAGCTCGGGGTCTAAGGAACTGAACCACAGGCTTGCTGCAAGGTTTACAAAATGCTGAACACCCAAACACAAATTGACCGTGCTCTGCTAGGGACCCACTATACAACGTGATTCTAAGGAGGAATTACAACTCTTAGGAGATGACAAAGAATATTCATATGATTCTTCTCATGTGGGAATCTCTAAACTTCATGTGATCAGGAGGAATTATTGTCTTCATTTACAGAAGAGAAAACGGAGGCTTACAGAGAAGACAAATCTCATCCAAGATTGTACAGAAAGTGAGCGGCTGAGACAGGAGTAGCCGTGGTGGCCACCCTCTGGGGTGTCACATGCTTTGGCCTCCTACTGGAACCAAGCTGGCCGTAGTCAGTCTTGTGACAGTTCCAATGTGTTTGCCATCGGGCTGTTAGAAGTAACCACAGATTTGCATTCATAAATGGCTTGACTTTGAAGAGCCAATGCATTGAGGATCAGAGAAAGAAACAGGTACAAGATACATGTAGAGTAGTAATTAATTATGAATGAGTATTGTGCATCGGGCTATACTTTCCGCTCCTGAGCTCATTTATATCACCTATTAACATCACACAACTCGACTGCTGTCATCATTACCATCCATTTTAGAGCTGAGGAAGCTCAGACTATCTATCTGTCTGTCTATCCATTGTCTACTGTCTACCCATCTGTCTACTCAACATATAGCAAATTATTTAGCAGGCTTTAGCTGAAACTCCAATACTTTGGCCACCTCATGAAAAGAGTTGACTCACTGGAAAAGACTCTGATGCTGGGAGGGATTGGGGGCAGGAGGAGAAGGGGACGACAGAGGATGAGATGGCTGGATGGCATCACTGACTCGATGGACGTGAGTCTGAGTGAACTCCGGGAGTTGGTAATGGACAGGGAGGCCTGGCGTGCTGTGATTCATGGAGTTGCAAAGAGTCGGACATGACTGAGCGACTGAACTGATACACATATGAGCTTCCCAGGTAATGTCAGTGGTGAAGAATCTGCCTGCCAGTGCAGGAGGTGTAAGAGACATGGGTTTGATCCTTGAGTGGGAAAGATCCCCTGGAGCTGGGCATGGCAACCCACTCCAGTATTCTTGCCAGGAGAATTCTGTGGACAGAAGAGTCTGGTGGGCTACCGTCTACAGAGTCATAAATAGTTGGACATGACTGAAGCAACTTAGCATTCCCTTACATGAAAGTGAAAGTGAAAGTCTCTCAGTGGTGTTCAACTCTTTGCAACCCTATAGGTACAGTCCGTGGAATTCTCTAGGCCAGAATAGAATACTGAAGTGGGTAGCCTTTCCCTTCTCCAGGGTATCTTCCCAACGCCGGAATTGAACCCAGGTCTCCCACATTGCAAGTGGATTCTTTACCAGCTGATCCACAAGGAAAGCCCAAGAATACTGGAGTGGGTAGCTTGTCCCTTCTCCAGAGAATCTTCCTGACCCAGGAATCAAACCAGGGCTCCTGCACTGCAGGCAGATTTTTTTACCAACTGAGCTATCAGGGAAGCCCACGTCCATACATATACATACTCAGTTCTTTTTCACTTCATATCTGTATATCTGTGTGTGGGATATGTCCCTATGAAGATGTCAAATGTCCTCTCTTCCCTTTCCACTAAAACTGAAGCTAAAAAGAAAAGCTTGAGAAAGGCAAGGAATCCAAGTTATCTGGAATGAGGAATAGATGTAAGATGAACTCATGCAAAAATTATGGAAAACTCTTGAAAAAGTCACCCTGATTCAAACTAAAAAATATTTTTAATTAGAAATCATTCAAAAGAATGAAAAAGAAGAATATCAGACCAATATTTTAATCCAATACCTAGAAATCATAAATGTGAACATTTTGCTATTTTTTGCTTGACTTTTCTTAACCACTCTGGAGAGAATCAAAGTTTACTTAGATTCCACTCTGATCCCATTTCTCTTCCTCCATCTTCAGAAGTCTCCAGAATTTAGAGTTGATATATGTAGATATTTAATTTTACTTTCTTCAGATATTTTCTCTTGAGAGTTATAAAACATTACATATTTTTTTAAGGACCATTCCTTAGCCTCCACATCTCCCCTACACCTACCATATTATCCCATTTTTTTTCTTTCCTCCCTGAGAAACTCTTTCCCAGAACTGTTACTGTTACTGTGTTTTCTCTTTGTACTATAGAGAAGTAGTAATATAATACAGAATGTTGTGTTGAGTGCTCTGTTTATGATTTATATATGTAGTGTCTTCATCTCTCTCTCTCTCATTTCTTTATTGTTTAAATAAAATTTTCAGAATTTTCCCTGTTGATACATGATGCCTTACATGATGCCTTATTCAACTGCTATTTAACATACTACTTGTCTATCCATTCTTCTTTTAATGGACATGGACTAGTTTCCTTATTTTTTATTACAAATAATATTATAATGAACATCCTTACACATATATCCCTGCACATTTTTGTGACTATTTATTCTGGGAAGCATGAATGTATCCAGAAGTGGCTATGCAGATCCTTGAGTGCACATATCTCCAAGTGACTAGATTTAACCAAATGGCTCTTCAACACGGTTGTGGCAATGTATAATTCTACCTCTAGTATAGAAGATTTTTGTTTTCTCCATATCCTCACTTAACACTTAATATTGTCAAATATATATATATATATTTAAATTTCATATTCTTAATGTTATGAAATCTCAGGTGGAGCAGTGGTAAAGAATCTGCCTGCCAATGCAAGAGACAAAGATTCAATTCTTGGGTCAGAAAGGTCTCCTGAAGGAGGAAATGGCAATCCACTCCAATATTCTTGCCTGGAAAATTCCATGGACAGAGGAGCCTGGAGGGTTACAGTCAATGGGGATATAAACAGTCAGAAATGAATGAACACACATAGCACACACACAAAGTTATGAAACAGCAGTACGCTGTTTTAATGGTGCCACGTGGTTTGATTTGCATTTTTCTGATTGCTGGAGAATAGGACTGTTTCCCATGCTTATTGACATTGAAGTTTCTTCTATGAATTATCTTTTAAATTCACTGAAAATTTTCTGTTATCTTTCTCTTGGAGTTGATGGATTGTGTATACTAATATACATACATGATATGTAAGACAATTTATGTAATTTATATATTTTTATTATAAGCTTTGCAAATATCTCACTCCAGTCTGGATTTATTACTCATCTTGTTCAAGATGCACTGTTATCCCTCAAAACAAGGAATTATGTCTTTTATTACTTTAGAGCTATTTTCATCTGTCATTGTTTTTGATGATTCTTTCTATTCTCTCCCTTCAGTAGTTCTGTTAAATATTTGTTGGACCTTCTAATGCTGTCATCCATGAACCTTAATCTTTCTTCCATAATTTCTCTTTTCCACACTGTGAGGTATTGAGGTAATAACCTCTGTTTACCCATTCTCTTTCAGCTATGTCTAATCTGCTTTTCCACTCAGAAATGTAGAAAGTTTAAAAAAATAAGCACATATATGTGTGCAAATATGTATATATTATAAGCACATACAACTTAAGTAAGTAAAGTCACTCAGTCGTGTCCGACTCTTTGTGACCCCGTGGACTGCAACCCACCAGGCTCCTCAGTCCATGGGATTCTCCAGGCAAGAATACTGGAGTGGGTTGCCATTTCCTTCTCCAGGGGATCTTCCCGACCCAGGGATCGAACCCAGGTCTCCCGCATTGGAGGCAGACGCTTTAACCTCTGAGCCATCAGGGAAGCCCCCATACAACTTACATAAATATAAATAAATAAATATCTATATTTTCCTTTATCTACTTAAAAAAAAAATCTGAGTTAACCCTCTAATTTCAATCAACAATACAGGCTGGAATCTGGTTTTCTCCTCTCCATGTTTTAACTCCATTCACAGCAGTAAGAAATGTGCATCCAATTATCTTCAACATATTTACTCATTTGCTATAATTTAGAATACACAGAAAGCCATTTCAGTATTGCTAAACCACACCACTGTGAAACGCAAACTTACTAACTAAAGTTCAAGATTTATTTACAACTTTTTGCATACAATTTACTCACTTTGAAGTGAACAATACAATTCAAGGCAGTTTGACAAATAAATACATCCTTGAAACCCATAACACCCCGAAGATATAGAACATTTTCATCCTCCAGAAATGTCCTTGTATTCCTTCCTAGTAAATCCCCACTTCTCATTTCCCAACTGGAGGCCACCACTGTTCTGATTTTCTGCCATAGACTCATTTTGCTTGTCCTGGAAAATCCTATAAATGACATCACATGATATGTTTTATTTTGTGGGATACTCCTTTCATTCACTATAACATCACTAATACTGTTGCGTGCACCAGTAATTCACTTAATGTTTTTGCTGAGTAATATTTTATGAATTTATGATTTTCTTCTCTTATGGACATTCAGATTATCCCCAGTTTTCAGCTATTATGAATAAAGTCATTATTCACATTTTCACGCACATTTGTTTAAGCGCGTATGTCTTTATTTCTACTGGACGAATCCCTAGGATTAGGATTGTGGTCAAAGGTAGGCCTATAGTTAAACTGCAAACTACTAAACTTTTTCAAATAGATCATGTCATTTTACATTCCTGCTAGATCTACGTTCCGCACGATCACCATCTAGACTTCAGCAGTTACTACCACTTCAATCTTTATAGTGGGAGTTTGGAGGCATCTTATTGTGCTTTCGGTTACGTTTTCTTGATGTCTAATAAGACAGAAAACTTTTCAGGTGCTTAATGGCAGTTTTTACGTATTGCTGAAGCCTGGCTTGGAGAATTTTGAGCATTACTTTACTAGCATATGAGATGAGTGCAATTGTGTGGTAGTTTGAGCATTCTTTGGCATTGCCTTTCTTTGGAATTGGAATGAAAACTGATCTTTTCCAGTCCTGTGGCCACTGCTGAGTTTTCCAAATTTGCTGGCATATTGATTGAGTGCAGCACTTTCACAGCATCATCTTTCAAGATTTGAAACAGCTCAACTGGAATTCCATCACCTCCACTAGCTTCACTCATAGTGATGCTTGAGAGTCCCTTGGACAGCAAGGAGATCCAACAAGTCTATTCTGAAGGAGATCAACCTTGGGATTTCTTTGGAAGGAATAACGCTAAAGCTGAAACTCTAGTACTTTGGCCACCTCGTGCGAAGAGTTGGCTCATTGGAAAAGACTCTGATACTGGGAGGGATTGGGGGCAAGAGGAGAAGGGGACGACAGAGGATGAGATGGCTGGATGACATCACTGACTCGATGGATGTGAGTATGAGCGAACTCCGGGAGTTGGTGATGGACAGGGAGGCCTGGCGTGCTGCGATTCATGGGGTTGCAAAGAGTCAGACATTACTGAGCGACTGAACTGAACTGAAATGGCAATTTTCATGTGTTCCTTTGTGACGTGTTTGTTCATGACTTTTGCTCATTTTTAAAATAAGCTTTTCCCTTTTGCTGTTGAATTGTAAGAACTCTTTATAGTCTGAATAAAAGCCTCCTGTCAGATAATATTTTGCAATCATTCTCATTCATTTTCTTAAATATCTCTAGATAAGCAGAATTTTTTAAAAAAACATAATAAAATAAATTTATTATTATTGTGTCTTTTACCGTTGTTGTAGCCATGCGTTCCGGGAAACAAACTCACCCAGAAGGACAATGCAGATAGTGCAGTTTATTACACCGGCGGGCCCAAGGCAGAGTCTCCTCTTAGCCAAGGACCCTGACTAATTTTTGTGCAAACCATGTATAGCCTAAGTGTACGTGCTCAAACCCACCTCCCCAAATTCTCTGAAACTAGTCTGGATAAAGGAAAAGAAAGATAAAATTGAAGTTAACCCGTGATTCATATGCTTTAAGCCTAGGTAGTTAACAGTGGACTATTATCAGGAGGCCTGTGGTCATACCCCAGTAAGCATAATAGAATTTATGATTTTATTTGGTTACACAGGTAATTAGGGAATTCTTTTAGGTGATGGAGAGTCTAGGTAAGAGCCCTGGGGCTCTTCCATCTGGTTTTCCAGTTGGTATGTAGTTTCCATAGATACTGCGCATATAGCTCAAAGTCCACAGTCCGGCCCAGGATGGAGTCCTGCTTTCAAGATGGAGACTGTTTTGTCCGTTTCCTCCTTCACTGTTACTGAGTTACATGTTCTAAGAAAACTGTCTCCTCATAAGTGATGGAAGTGTTCTCCTATGCTTTCCTATCTAAATGCTACATAGTTTTAGCTTTTACATTAAATTAAAATTAATTTTTTCAGGTAAGTGTTGAGGTTCATTTTATTTCTATGTGAATATTCAGTTTGTTAAAAAGACTTTGGGGAAATCTCTGGCAGTCCAGTGGTTGAGACTGCACTTCCACTCCAAGGCACACAGGTTCAATTTCTGGTCAGGAAACTAGGATTCCACAAGCTGCACAGCACTTCCAAAAATTAAGGAAAAAAAAAAACAAACAAACAGAAAAGAGAGCAAACTTTGTATCCATCATGTAATTCCTTTGATATTTTTGCTGAAAATCTAAAAGACGTCTTATTCTGTTTGACTGATTTACTTGTCTATTCTTAAGTCATGGTCTTGTTTAATGTATTAACTGATGTGTTAACTAATGTTCTATTCATATAAAAATGCAATAACTGTGAGGTAAAACTTGAAGCTTTATGTCAAATCCTCCAACTTTGTTCTACTTTTCAAGATTGCTTGGACATTTTAGAGTCTTTGCATTTTAGTATAATGTGTTTGTCATTTTTAAAAATCAGCTTGAATTATGGTCACAATAGTGCTGAATCTATGTATGAATTTAAATAGAATTAGTATCTTAACAATATTGAGACATTGAGACTTCAGTTCATGAACATGGTATACCTATTTATTTATGTTTTCTTAATTTCTCTCAGCAATTATGGTGGCTATTAGTGTGGAGGTTATTTACATATTATGTTAAATTCATTACCAAGTATTTTATGCTACATAAAACAAAGTTTTAAAAGTTAATTCTTTGGTATATATAAAGTTTACTATTGTATATTGATCTTCTGTCTTGAGCTAATATAAGCATTTATTAGTTCTAAGTGTTTAAAAGTCCAGTTACTTATTTTTTTATGGGCTTCCCTGGTGGCTCAGAGGGTAAAGCATCTGCCTGCAATGGGAGAGACTTGGGTACATAATTTATTTATTAGAGTACCGAGTACTCTCTAACCAGTCAAGCTGTCTAAGAAAAGAGACAGTTACCTTTTTCTTCTTAATGTTTACCTTTTATTTATTTTTTCCTTCTTTACTTATCTGATTAGAATCATCTTTACCTTATTCCTAATTTTAGGGGAAAATATTCAGTTTCTTCATTTAGTATGATGTTACAGATTTTTCATGCAATCCCTTTATCTGACTGTGAAAGTTCCCATCTACTCATGTATTACTGAGAGTTTTTATCATGACTAACTGTTCACTTTTGACAGATGAAATTATCTCTACCTATGACTGATTTTCAAATGTGAAAAGTTTGCTTTTGGAAAAAACTTCACTTGACCAATATGTTTGTAATTTTTCTTTCTACATATGACAGAATTAAATGTGTTGATCTTTTGTTGATGATTTAGAAATTTATACTAATAATGAATATTGGTTTAAGAGTTACTTATTCCTAACTTTTAGTATCAGTATGTTTTTGCTGGTCTTTTAAAACAACTTGGAAACTATTCATATTCATGTTTCCAATTTATCTTACATTAGTTTTGATAGGACTCTGTTCATTTTATTTAAATTGCACATGCTACTTTCTTAATATCCTTTTAAAGTCTTCAGTATCACTAATAATTTCTCCTTATTTACTCTTAATATTGATAATTTTTTTCTCTAACATGTTTGGATAAGTTTTGATTGGAGTTTATTGATTTATTAATAATTTTGATAAAACGGATTTTGTCTTTTTAAAATTTTATTTGACATCCATTTCTAATTTATTAATTTCACCTTTATCTCTATTTTAGTTTTACTTATTTGGGGCTTAATTTGCTTTTCTTTCTTAACTTCTGCTGATGGAAACATAGGTTATACATTTTAAAATTTCCTCCTATAATGTAATATAAGCATTTAAATTATATACAGACATATTTAGCATTTATGTAAACTTATTTACTATTATACAAATATATTTAAGCTATATATAATGATACGTGCATTTAAAGTTATGAATTTGCATGTATGCCTTTCTCTAGTTGCATTCTATACGTTTTGTTATGTTGTGCTTTTATTATCATTCAATTTAAAATATTTTTGAATTTCTCTTGTTACTTCTTTGACTCAAAGTGTTTAGAAATTTATTGTGTGCTTAGTTGCTCAGTCATGTCCGACTCTGCAAGCCCACCAGGCTTCTCTGTCCATGGGGATTTTCTAGGCAAGAATACTGGAGTGGGTGGCCATATCCTCCTCCAGAGGATCTTCCCAACCCAGGGATTGAACCCAGGTCTTCCACATTGAAGGTGGATTCTTTACTGTCTGAGCCACCAATTTCTAACTAACTATTGGGGCTTTTCTGGATATCTCATATTGATATCTAATTTTATTGTGGTCAAAGAATATGTTCTGCATTATTTTATTCTTTTGAAATTGATTTGGACATATTTTTAGCCTAGTATCTGATATATCTTGGTGAATAGTCCATGTACACTTTTAAAAAATATAATATATGAAGTTTGAATGCATAATGTATTATAGATGCAAATTAGGTCACACGGTTGGTACTTCTATTAAGATATGCTGTATTCTTACTGATGATTTTACCTAGTTATACTTTAAGCATTTATATTTTAAATTTCTTTTGCTTGATGTTGACAATTTTTTGTCTTTCTAGTAGATTGAATCTTATTGTGAAATGCCCATCTTTTCTCAGAAAATATTTCTTGTGTTTGTCTATTTTGTCTCATATTAATGTAGTCATTCCACTTTTCTCATGGTTGCTATTTTCATGGTATTTATTTTTCTATTATTTTCCTTTCATCTTGTATGTACCCTTGTATCTAAAGATCATCTATGTTAGACAACATATAGTTGATAATGCTTTTATGTCCAATTTGGAAGCCTTTTCTTTTTATTTAGAGGGTCTTGTGTTTTATTTAATGGAATTATTGATACTTTAAAGTGATGTAATAGCAAGTATTTATTTCACTATTATGATTCTTCAAAGTTAGTCCATCATTCCTTCATTTTCTTATTATTTTAGAATTTTTTTACATGATTGGGGATAATTAATAAATAATGATAAAATAATCCTGAGGATGATTAACAAGAAAAGTATTTCAGATATAAGAAAAATAGAATTACTAAGATCTTACCCATGCTTTTTAAATTAGAAATGGGTTCAGTGGGCCCAGGTGGTAACAGCAAGATAGAATGAGTTTTGTTCTATTAAAATATTCCTTAAAATGCTTTGGTCTTTGGAAGATTGTTGTGAAATAGCAAAAGCCACAGAACACCAATTCTTATTAGCTCTCTTCAGAAAAGGATCATGATGGCAGAATAGGAAGACTCTGAGCTCACTTCCCACCACGGACACATCAAATTCACAAGTACATGTAGAGTAGCTCTCACTGAGAACAAGCTGAAGACTGGCAGGATGGCTCTCCTGCAATGAAGGGAGTGAAGAAAGAAACACCAAAGCCAGCAGGAGGCGGGGAGAAGTGATCCAGGCAGGACCTGCAGCGCTACCGAAGGACCCCGAAGAGAGAAAGATATCACAGGCTTGAAGATCCTCCCCAAAGAATGAGCCCCATATTAGGCATCCAGCCTTGGCCCTAAGCCTGGGGAGACGAACTCCCGTAGCTGGTTTGAAAACCAGTGGGGTTCATAGCAGTGTTACAAAAATCAAAGATTCTTCTCTTGAAGAGCACAGGCACAGATTTTCTTGTTCTCAGTCCCAGCACAGAGGCAGACGAGTGAAATCTACCTGGTACTCTGGCCAGCCTGCCACGATGGCCCCAGCATGCACCCCAGCCCCCCCTGAACTCCAGGTCCAGACTCCCCCCTGCCTTGGCCCTGCTTCTCCTTAAAGCAGATATTGCCATTGCCAATGCAAGCGCAGGAACCAGGGAAAGGATGGAACTAACCTGGGCTCTGACCTGGCCTTTAGCCATGGTAGAGACCCAGTGCCAGCTCAAAAGTACAGGAAATATAGCCAGTATTTTACAACTTTTTATGGAGTATAATCTAAAAAGATACCAAATCACTATGTTGTACACCTGAATAATATTGTAAGTCAAATATACCTCAATGAAAAAGAAAGAAAGAAAGTGGGCTATAGGATCCTGATGATACATCAATACTTAAGTACTTGCTAATTAATTCAATAACCTGGTTTGCCTCAGAGACAGTTTGTACTGTTTCTTTCTTGTCTGTGGTCATATTTTTCTGTTGCATATCTACTATCTTTTGATTGTATCCCAGCTATTGTAAGAAGTACACGGCAGAGACTAGATTTAGCTATGTTCTTGTGAGAAGTGTACATTTCTTTTCTAGTAAGCAATTAACTTGGCTGGAATAAAACTCTTAACTCTGCTGCTCTTAGGGTAAATAATATCTTTTTTGCTTCTATTTGAGCCAGAGCCTGTGGAATCTCTCAACTGTGTCTAGTTTACCTGCTAGTCAAGGATTTAGGCAAGCTCATTGAGGACTCTGATTTTTGGCATCTTCCTTATTAACAGTTAGCCATGTAGTCGTGTTTGCAGTCCTAGAGTCTTCCCTCTTATTCTGGAAGGCAGCAAGATAATAACTTTCTCCTGCCTCTTTTATACAGGCTGGATCATGCTCTCAGGCCAAAAGTCACAAACACACCAGGCTCATCCAGTTTGGTTCCTGGTTTTCAAGAACAGACTTCCCTCCAGTTTTGGTTACTCTCCATTGCTTTCAAATACTTGAGTATTTTTCTTTTTCAGGTTTTTTACAGTTGTTACTGTTCTAGGGTTAGCTCAACCAAACTATGGCACCATTAATAGGAAACAAAATTTTTTTCATTTTTTAAATTTTAGTTTCAGCTACCATAATTTCTATTTCTAGAAGTCTTATATAATTATTTTTCTAATCTTATCATTTTTAAATGATAATATCCTTTTCTTTCCTTAAGGTTTTAATTTTACTATTGTATCTCTTTAATAATCTCAGACAGACTTATTATCTTTTGAATTATCCTGAAAGTCTTACCTGCTTCCTGTAAATCCTGTATGCAGGTCAAGAAGCAATGATTAGAACCAGACATGGAACAACAGACTGGTTCAAAATTGGGAAAAGACTATGTCAAGGCTGTATATTGCCACCCTGCTTATTTAACTTATATGCAAAGTACATCTTGAGGAATCCTGGACTGGATGAAACATAAACTGGAATCAAGATTTCCAGGAGTAATATCAATCACCTCAGATATGCAGATGACACCATCCTTATGGCAGAAAGTAAAGACAAACTAAAGAGTCCTTTAATGAAGGTAAAAGAGGAGAGTGAAAAACTGGCTTAAAATGCAACATTCAAAAAACTAAGATCATGGCATCTGGTCACATCACTTCATGGCAAATAGATAGGGAAACAATGGAAACAGTGACAGACTTTATTTTTCTGGGCACTAAAATCACTGCAGATGGTGACTGGAGCCATGAAATTAAAAAGCACTCNTTCAAAAAACTAAGATCATGGCATCTGGTCACATCACTTCATGGCAAATAGATAGGGAAACAATGGAAACAGTGACAGACTTTATTTTTCTGGGCACTAAAATCACTGCAGATGGTGACTGGAGCCATGAAATTAAAAAGCACTCACTCCTTGGAAGAAAATATATGACAAACCTAGACAGCATATTAAAAAGCAGAGACATTACTTTGCCAACAAAGGTCTGTATAGTCAAAGCTATGGGTTTCCCAGTAGTCATGTATGGATGTGAGGGTTAGACCATAAAGAAGGCTGAATACTGAAGAACTGATGCTTTTGAACTGTGATGTTGGAGAAGACTCTGGAGAATCCCTTGGCCTGCAAGGAGATCAAACCAGTAAATCCTAAAAGAAATCAATCTTGAATATTCACTGAAGGCACTGATGCTGAAGCTGAAACTCCAATACTTTGGCCACCTGATATGATGAGCTGACTCATCAGAAAAGACACTGATGCTAGAAAGATTGAAGGCAGGAGGAGAAGAGGTGACAGAGGGTGAGATGCTTGGAAGGCATCACCGACTCAGTGGACTTGAGTTTGAACAAGCTCCGGGAGATGGGGAAGGACAAAGAAGCCTTAACGTGCTGTAGTCCATGGGGTCACATAGGGTCCATCATGACTGAGTGACTAAATGACAACAACAAAAGGCTGATGGCCTCATCTATTGCCCCAATGTGGGCATTAAATATCTAGTTTTCACTAAAACCTAGAAACATATCGAAGCCCTGTAGGCCACCAGAATTTCAGCTCTAGCTTATATGTGGCTTTGAGTTCCCTCTTTATTTCTGAAACCTGGAAATTTTTCTTCCTTTGAACTAATGTATGCATATTTACATTTCATTCATTATATTTCATCCTGTGTTTTGCTTTCTTGGGCTTCCCTGTTAGCTCAGTTAGTAAAGAACCCATCTGCAATGCAGGCGACTCCAGTTTGATTCCCAGTTTGATTCCTGGGTAAAGAAGATCTGCTTGAGAAGGGATCGGCTCCACACTCCAGTATTCATGGGTTTCCCTGGTGGCTCAGCTGGTAAAGAATCTGCCTGGAATGTGGGAGATCTGAACTCGATCCCTGGGTTGGGAAGATCGCCTGGAGAAGGGAGCGGCTCCCCACTCCAGTATTCTGGCCTGGAGAATTCCATGGCCTGTGTTAGTCCATGGGGTCGCAAAGAGTCAGACAGGACTGAGCAACTTTCACTTTCACTTCTTCGCTTTCTTGGTAGGAAGAGGGAGATGGCTCCTTACCATCATATGAAGTAAGGTTTCAAGTGCAATACTGAACATAAAGTCGAAATTAAATACAATGACCAATTGCCATGTACTTACAAAAATCCAAATTCAGTAACTTTGTAACATGATAAATGACAGAAGTTTACTCTTAGGAGGCCGCTAGCCTTTAGAAGTGCTCATTCTGTTTATCACACTAAGCCCTAACTCTGTTCTGTTATAAACATGCATGCCTTTTCTAAACTGTATTCCTATCGACAATGGAAAGGGACTGCATTCCCACCAACTGGAATTCTTACAGCGTAAGGCTTACAAAGACTCTGGTGTCCATTCCATAAGCCACTTTACCAGTCGGCTGTGGCGGCCACAATGGGAATGGCTACAACTCTGGCAATTCACAGAACTTAGAGGAATCCATACCAGTGCTCTTCTGATATTCCAGTACCCTACAATTCCATGTTTGCAATTTCTCTAATTCCTTTGGAAGACTGGGCGAGTGGAATGTTGAAGTTTCCAGTAACCCAAAACCTCCACAGTCTGTCACACTTCAAACCCAGAGCTGTGCATCCAACCGAGAATTCAAAACACTATTTTCACACTTCACTTCTGACCAAAGGAAATGTGGTATGTTGGCTTTAGCTTTGAATTTCAATCAATTTAATTCAAAATATATGAAATCAAAGTGTATTTCCAGAACATCTGAGGAGTCACCAAGTGCCTCGCTCCTTCTACCCTGTCCTGGCGAAGCTGGTTCTTATTTTGTGTGTTTCAAGTCCCTGTTTGAAGTTCATCCATGGGGCTCAAGTTCTGGCTTGGCTTTCATTCCATGCCACATTTGAAACTCACTTCTTATTTCGCATGAAAACCAGGGGCAGAAGAACAAATGTGGACTGTGGTGAAAAAGGGTTAGAATTATGCCCCTCAGGAAATAAGCCAAATCAGAGTTTTCTCTAAGAGTCAATCAGACTCTAAAGGACACAGTAGATATTTGTTGGCAAAAATACCTTTTAATTGAGCATCTACTGTATGTGCCATTTTAGGACCTCATGTTAGAGGAAAAATAAATGGCTAGCCTTACAATAGTAAGCCAGAGTTGTGCAAGTAACCAGTAGTTAAGATAAAATGTGCTGAATCAACAATTCTAGGAGCACAAAAATGCAGAGGTAGGTGGAAGGAGACTTAAGAAAGCACTAGACATTTCAGTTGGATTTTGAATCAAGACCAAGCATTCCCCTGCTGATGTAGACAGGAAAGCTGCAGAAAATTAAGTCAAAGATACTTAGGGTGATGATGAGGGGCTAAATCTAGCCAAGATGGTCATACCAGGAAGCCAGGGTCAGGGTTGGGTTTGCTTGGCCAAGACCAAGCTAAAGCAGTTCTTTACTAAGAATACTTAGGCGCTGAGAACCAGACTGGAGTCCAAAGTCACATCTATAAATGTTTTGGATAATAATAACAATGATGCAATGAATATTTCATTAAATGTCCACCTTGTGCTAGGTGGTATTCTAATCATTTGCTCATATAAATCTATTTAATTTTTCTGTGCCTCCTGGAAGATGTTTATATTATCACTCTCATTTGAGTTTTATAGGCAAGGAAACAGAGAAGAGAAAAGATAATGCATCCCCTACGGTCACGTGGATGTCAGATGGTAGAGACAAGGAAGGTTTTCTGATGCTAGAGTCAGTGTGTCTAATTATAAAACTTGACTCTGTCTTCTGGGAGGACACTCTGAGTTAGACTATCCTGGGGTGAGATCTGGGGATGGGCATTTTAACAACTCCACAGTTTAGGGAACCAAGAAGTCAGAACCCCTCAAGTATGGGATTGGAATGATAGGAACCAGGGATGTTCTGGGTGATGGTTCTGAACACTCCATCCCCATTCATACCAGGGGTCCTCTGCCAAGGCAGACAGGTGTGGAGGAGGACCTTGCTAGTTCAAGGGCTGAGGCTGATTGGAATAGAAGGAAGAGAGAGACAAGAGGCAGAAAAACTGTAGACTGTGTTTAGGGTGTGGATCTTTGTCAGTAGAGAATCTGGAAGTGAAAGATTCCTGGGATGATGGGGACAAACCAAAGAGGGCAGAGGGATCAAGGACTTGATAAAGGTGTGGTCTATTTCCTAAGTCATCAAGCTGATGGTGGGTGACAGGTCTGGGTCATGGGGGTTACTAGACGACACTACTGGTTCCAAGCAGTTCATTCATAGTAGAAACTGTTCTTTTTTAAAAATTGTTTCTAAGTATAGGGGCTTCCCTGGTGGCTCAGAGGTTAAAGCGTCTGCCTGCAATACGGGAGACCTGGGTTCGATCCCTGGGTTGGGAAGATCCCCTAGAGAAGGAAATGGCAACCCACTCCAGTATTCTTGCCTGGAGAATTCCTTGGACAGAGGAGCCTGGAGGGCTACAGTCCATGGGGTTGCAAAAAGTCAGACATGACTGAGCGACTTCACTCACTCACTCATAGCTGCTTTACAATGTTGTGTTAATTTCAGTTGCACAGCAAAGTGAATCAGTGATATGTGTACATATACCTTTCTTTTTGGCATTTCCTTCCCATCTAGGTCTCCACAGAGCATTGAGTAGAGTACTCCGTGCTATAGAGTTGGTTCTCATTAGCTATCCATTTTATACATAGTATCAATAGTGTATAGATGTCAATCTCCATCTCCCAGTTTGCTCCCCACTCCCTCTCCTTGGTGTACATACGTTTGCACTGTGTCTCTATTTCTGCTTTGCAAAGAAGCTGTTCTTTTGAGAGGCCTATCTAGAGCCAAGCCCCATAATCCTAGGGGCCGTGGATGAAGGACAGTCTGAGCATGGACTGCGGTGTTGGATCAGAAGCTCGAGAAGCGTCTTCTGACCTCAGAGAAGATGGCATGAAGAAGGGAAGGGGCTTGGTGGGCAGGCCAGTACCTGGGAGTCCACTCAAGCAATCCAGTTCCCGTTGTCAGGGTGCTGAGCTGTGTGAGGGGCAAGAATATCCGTGTTGTCTTTGGAGTTGTGCAGTGTACAGCCTGCACAGCGGCATGTGCTGATGTTCCTGTGGGTCCCAGGACTGCGAGTCTAGCCCTCACTTACTGTAGGAATGAGGATTTAATAATCCCAGTTCAGAGGCCTGTTCCTACTACATACTCCTCAAGGCTGATCTCGGGAACTGCGCAAAGCTGGGGACGTGGGGGAGAACCGACTTCTTAAGGAAACAAAGTAAAGATTTCTTCCTTTTCTTTCGTATCTCTGAGGATCTGTATTTAACTTGGTAAACTTAAAGACAGGACTAACTCCATAATTTGCTATGTCTGGTGCAAAATAAAACTGTTGGGGCTTCACCCAAAAAGCAGGAAAAAATATCATTAAAGGGACTAAAATATGAAGCTGTTTCTTTTCTTTAGCAAACTTTTAACTTGTCATAGTAGTTTTTATTTTTCATGATGTTATGAGTAAATTTAAAACTTTAAATGCTTAGCATGGATTTTACGAAATCATCTTTCTACAGGAGAGTGCTAGTTCTTTGCTTGTTTTGTTGTTTCCCCATGGGATATGTTTTTTAATTTTTAAAAATATTTTAGTTTGGAGTATAGTTGATTACCAGTGTTTCATTAGTTTCAGGTATACAGGGGGGTGATTCGATTAGACATATACATGGACCTATTCCTTTTCAAATTCTTTACCCATTTAAGTTATTATGGAATACTGGGCAGAGTTCTCTGTACTATACAGTAGGTCCTTGTTGGTTGTCAATTTTAAATACAGCTGTGTATACATATTCTAAAGGTAGCAGCATGTAACTCTTAGGTGCAATTGCCAAAAAAATACACAATTTGTGTTTTGTAGTCCTTCTGTACACATGGATTTGGTTCTTACCGGAATGGTAGAAACGCTGCACAGACAGTCACATCTGGCTTTATTCCATGCACAGGCTGCAAACATGCTCTATCCCATCCCCCTGATGAGTAACGAAGACTTGAAAAGAACTGTGGGGTGAGAAATCTCTCCTTTTTCTTCTACGTCATCATTTTCAGTGGTGATTGCCTAATACAGAGAAGTCCCACAAGCAAGAAAGAGTGTGATAAGGCTCTTAGGATGGTGCCAGTCTTTAGAATGCTATTGTCTTCTTTCTGCATTTAAGGCAATTTTGGTTTGAATGGAAAGCATGGCCCTGTGGGGTTGTGAGCTTCTGTGCCCTTCTCCTCTGAATCAGAGAGGAAGCACAATGACCCTGGGATCACTTGGAGTCTCTCTGACCCCCCACACCTGGAGTCCACGGGGATTCTGTGCTCTTGGACGTGGTGATCACTGTATTCACAGGAACAGCAGAAAGGTGGATGAGCATATCCACTTACAGATCACAAGGTCAAAGGCAAGTGGTTAAGCATCTCAAGACAGCCACTGTGGAGCATCAAGCCAGGTCTTGGAGGCTCTCATGAGGATGGCTCTGTGTGAATGTCTGTGCAGAACCCTGGGAAGCCACACCGTCCAGGGCACTTGTGCCCATCACCTGTCTGGTCCAGGACCCTCAGAATCACAGAGACTCACGGGTCAGCTGCACTCCAGTGCTTGGTCTTCTAGGAAGTGGTAAGCTCCATCCTCCTGGAACCTGAGTCATGCACGCTTAAAGTCACGTTGGGTAGAATATGAAGCCAAGGGTTTCCCAAGTCATGTGACTTGTTCATTTTTAAATGAGAGAATTTTCTCTTCAAATCAAGTCTTAACTTACTTTAGTCTATTTAGACTACCATAGCAAAAATACCATAGACTGATGGCTTGTAAAAAACAGAAGCTTTTTTCTCACAGTCCTAGGTGCTGAAAGTCTGAGATCAGGTCCAGCATGGTTGGGTGAGGGCCCTTTTCTGATCCTAGACTTCTTGCATCCACATCTGAAGGGGATCTCTTTTATAAGGGCACTAATCTCATCTGTGATATAATCAACTCTTTAAAGCTCTGTCTCCTAATACCATCACGTTGGGCTTCAGAATTTCAACATGCAAATTTTTTTTGGTGGGGGTCACTAACATTTACACCAAGTGCATGTCAATACACTTTATAGAGCAGGGGCAGGGACTGGAGGCCGGAGGCCAGAGTCCACCTCACTTGCTATCTCCTTGACCCCAGTCACCTTTGACACATGTACATGGGTGTTGTGGCCACAGTTTCAAACAAAACAAAAACTGATCTGATCCATGCAAATTTCTCCTACATAATATATAAAGACATTTTAAACTCCAAAGATAGTAATGATGACCCTGTATGTGAGACAACAAAAGAGACACAGATGTATAGAATGGACTTTTGGCCTCTGAGGGAGAGGGAGAAGGAGAGGGTAGGATGATTTGGGAGAATGGCACGAAGCATGTATACTATCATGTAAGAAACGAGGCGTCTGTCTATGTTCAATGCAGGATGCAGGATGCTTGGGGCTCGTGCATGGGGATGATGCAGAGAGACAGTGTGGGGTGGGAGGTGGGAGGGGGATTCAGGATTGGGAGCTCGTATACACCTGTGGTGGATTCATGTCTATGTATGGCAAAACCAATACAGTATTGTAAAGTAGAATAAAGTAAAAATAAATTTTTTTTAAAAAGCAAAACAAACAAACAAACAAACAAAAAAAACCTCCATAGGAAGAAGCAATTTGGTCAAGCTCTTACAGCCATTTATGGACAGCTGCCTTTTACGGCCAGGGCTCCTCCACCAGTGGTTCTCAAAATGAGGTCCCAGGTCTGGCAGCAGTGGCATCCTTGTGTTAGAGATGCAAATTTCTGGGCCCATCAAGCAGGGGGCAGTAAGCCCTCCAGGCAATTCAGATGCAGGTTCAAGTTTGGGAACCACTGACTTCCACGTTCCACTTCACTCGTGCAGTTATCTCTAGGCAGGACAGAGCAGGAAATGGGTCCTTGGAATCTGACCCTTTAAGGGAAGGTTTTAATACTGTTTCCTTTCTTATCCTGAGAACCAAGTCCTGTTACCTGTGAGGGTGGGAGGTGAGGCAAAAAGCACAGAGAGTCCTAGTTAAACATCCGCCCGGTACCAGACCCCTAGAGACACACTCAGTGAGTGCCAGAGCGACCTCTAATGGAGGTCAGGAGCATCTTTCCAGCAGAGGAAATGAACACAGCCTGTGGACTTAGCTTTGAATTGCTGGTGGAGTCGGTGTGCCACCTTCCAAGACTCTAGTTTGCTGTAGAATAAACCTACTTCTTTTTTTTTTTTTCACTGTCAACAACTAAGCCTTTATTGTTAAATCAAATGTACTTACAATTTATATTTATATAGAGAATAAAATATAAAGAGTTCGCTTATAAGATACCATACATAGTGATATATATTAACATTGTCTTGAGAAATGCAGTTTGATGAGGATTCAGCTTGAGTAAAAGNCAACTAAGCCTTTATTGTTAAATCAAATGTACTTACAATTTATATTTATATAGAGAATAAAATATAAAGAGTTCGCTTATAAGATACCATACATAGTGATATATATTAACATTGTCTTGAGAAATGCAGTTTGATGAGGATTCAGCTTGAGTAAAAGATTAGTCTCTTAAGTAAAACCTATTTTTTCACTTCTAATGAGAGAGAATCCACAAACTTTATGTCAAGAGGAAGTCCCGCATTTCTTGGTTTGCTCTTGGAAGTCCATGGTTCTTTAGATTTGGAGGAAGGAATGGACCGTAAGGGAGTTCATTGCTGAATCCAGCACATGAAGGCAGAAGAACTCCATCTGATGGGGTGTTCCTCTGGATCCATTGGCCTCCATGACCCCGCAGGTGGAGGCCAAGGTAGATGAATACAGTGTGGCAGTTCAGGAGGCCTGGGTGGAGCTGGAGGGAGTGGAACACAGCAAGGTTTTAAACCCTAGGACTCCTCCTGCAGAAGCAACCATCTGGGCTTGACTCTTGGCCTCCCGGCAGGGTTGGAGAAACTCTTTGGGAGATGCCAAGTCTCATGATCTCCTCTACGACTTCAAGCATCATTAGCATCTCCTCTATCTCTTCTTTCTGTGTTGAGCGTTTAGGTTTCTCTTTCAGTTCTTTAACCAAGGAAGTTAAGTTTTCCATCAATGTCAGGTTGGTCCTCTTCACCTTCTTGTAAACATTTATAAGTTGGCTTATGTTTAAAGACTCTTTTTCTAGCCTGGCACTCTCTAGAACCAATTCAGTCTCTGCATACTCCTTTTCAGCCACCCTAAACTTGTCAGAGAGTTGGCATTTCTCATTAATCCATGCAGCCAGTATTTCTGAGAGCTGTCTTTCACGTCTTAGGTAAAGTCGGCTTCTAATAGACTGAACAAGTCTTACTGTAAATAGGAGACCCACCAATAAAGTGACGGCAAGCAGACACATCCCTGTCTCCCTTTGGATGCTGCAGAAAGTGAGTAATGGACTCAGGTCATTGAGCAATGTCTTCACTACCATCTCACTCACCTTCCAAAGGGTCAGCCCAAAGCCAGGCTCCACAGAGGCTCACAGCCACTGCACTGCACTAGACCTACCACAGGGTTCTGCCTGGTAACCGTGGATCCACCAGCCACAACAGAACAAGCAGAGTCCCCCGACATTCCACCTAGAACCCGACCAGCAACTGCCAGCCTGGACTGGTCAGTGATATAATTGCTGGAGCTGGGAAAGTTGCAGATAAAATACACTTGTTTTCTGTGTGCTCCCGATGGTCTTCCTTCATCCCCTGCAGCAAACTCTGGCACCACTTTCACCTTCTCCATCACCACCATCCACTGGACTCTCAGCCAAGCATTCTGCATGCTGGTCTTACTGCTCCTCACCATTGACTCATCAGCATACCCATTTGACAGAGAAGCATACTGAGGTGAGGCGAGGGGACAAAGGTGAGCCAGTCAGAAAGCAAGCATTCACAGTTTAACAGTTTAATTCATTGGTTAGCTTCAGTTAATATTTGTTAATATGTTTCACATCATTTTCTTTTTTTCTGATGTTTCAAGTTGTTTGAAAATCGTAATACACCACATGGTAAAATTTCAATTTTAATAAAAAACGTGCACAGTTAAAATGATAGCATTTCTTTCTAACCATCGATCCCCGTTCCTCAGACCAGCTCCCATGGGAAATGACTAGAACCAATTTCTTATATAACCTTCAAGAGATAATCTGTGATCACCTGCTCTGCCTTATTTTATATAGGAGTTGGTGTTTTGCAGGCATGGATTTGTTCTTGTAGTATGCGCAGAGCAGTGTAACTTGGAGCCTGTCTTGTAGTAGTTGTATGTATCCGCATGTATATATCTGTTGCTTGTTTTAGTTGCTAAGTTTTGACCAATGCTTTTGTGACCCCATGGACTGCATACACGCATGCACAGACTGTAACCCGCCAGGCTCCTCTGTCCATGGGATCTCCCAGGCAAGAATACTGGAGTGAGTTGCCATTTCCTTCCACAGGGATCTTCCTGACTCAGGGATCAAACTTGTACCTCCTGCTTTGGCAGCGGATTCTTAACCGCTGAGGCCAGGAAAGCCCTGTATTTATCTATATGCGTGCATCTGTTTATATCTGCTTCATTCTGTGTAGCAACAGCCTCACATTCCCATGCACCATCTTTATTTAACCAGGCCCCTAATGCCGGGCATTTAGATTGCTTCTGGTCCTTTGCTATAGCAGACAGTTTTGTCATAGTTGGTCCTGTAGCTGTATCTAAGCTCAGAAGAGTGTGTCTGTTGGATATTCCCTGGCCATCCTTCCCCTAAGCATCATGTCTAGTTCACTGGATTCCTTCCACATTCCTTCTAGCATTCCATGTGAATAAGCTTTCCCTCATGTTTAAATATTGACTCTTCAACTAAAACTTTCAGCCCTTTGAAGACAAAGGTTTTCTTTGGATGCCGACCTTTCACTATGTCTGGCCAACTTCATTGTCATATACAACAAAGGCCAGAGAAAAAGCTCCTTCATCTGAGTTGATGCACCTAGGTCAGTGCTGGTTTGTCATTGTGGCCAGTTTGCCATATCTATCCCTGAGCAGGTGGAAGGGACCCACCACTGTTGCCTTGAGATGCTCAGATACCTAGCTCCTGAGACCACGAGTTGTGAAGCAGCCCTTGTTCCAAGTGATCCCCCAAGCACGAGTTGAAGAAGCATGAAAAGCTACTGGGACCAGTCCACAGCCACATCTCACGTGTGGGCGGGGCAGAGTGAGGTCAGTCTTGCTCAGCTCCTGGACAGAAAGTGTGGAAGGATGCTATATGTGTTCTTTTAGAAAGGGGTGCAATACACACCCGGCATTTGGAGTCGGTGGGTATCGAACCTTCTGAAAAAGTCTTCATAAATAAAAGTCTCTTCAAATTGGAGGATGTTGTGGAGTTTTTCCTACACTACTTTTTTGATCTGACATTGGGAGTCAGGGGAGGACTTGAAACCCAACCACAGCTTAATCTGCAACTTAGGGACAGTCACTTCTGGGTGCTTCTCTGTGCAGGATGGAAAGTGACTGGGTGCAATCTCTGCATCTTCTCAAACAATCTATCCAGGCACCTTCACTGAGGATGCTGCACAGATGCTGTGGGTCCCGGGGGCCACTTTCCTCTCAGTGAGTAAGTCATATCCATACCTGTGGCAGAATGTGTGGGGGAGGGTGGGTTTGTGTGCAGAGCCTCCTAGGTGCTTTTCAGGTTAGCCAGAGACCATCATTGAAATACAAATATTTTCACTACAAGATGCTTCCAGAACCCGTGTTTCCTCATCTGGTGTCTTTTTTGCTTCATCTCTCCAAGACCTGGCCCACTGAATCTGTCCATGTCGTATGCTTTCTTCACTAACAGGTTCAGGTAGTCATCACTTTAGTTTAGTTCAATTCAGTTCAATTACTCGGTCATATCCAACTTTTTGCAGTACACTAGGCTTCCCTGTCTGTCACCAATGCCCCAGACTTGCTCAGACTCATGTCCAGTGAGTCGGTGATGCCATCTCATCCTCTTTCATCCCCTCCTTCTGCCTTCAGTCTTTCCCAGCATCAGGGTCTTTACTAATGAGTCAGCTCTTCGAATCAGGAAGCCAAAGTATTGGAGTTTCAGCTTCAGCATGAGTCTTTCCAATGAATATTCAGGATTGATTTCCTTTAGGATTGACTGGTTTGATTTCCTTGCATTTCAAGGGACTCTCAAGAGTCTTTCCAACACCACAGTTCAAAAGCATCAATTCTTCAGTGCTCAGCCTTCTTTGTGGTCCAACTCTCACATCCATACATGATTACTGGAAAAACCATAGCTTTGACTAGACAGACATTTTTCGGCAAAGTGATGTCTCTGNACAGTTCAAAAGCATCAATTCTTCAGTGCTCAGCCTTCTTTGTGGTCCAACTCTCACATCCATACATGATTACTGGAAAAACCATAGCTTTGACTAGACAGACATTTTTCGGCAAAGTAATGTCTCTGCTTTTTAATATACTATGTAGATTGGTCATAGCTTTTCTTCCAAGGCGCAAGTGTCTTTTAATTTTATGGCTAAAGTCACCATCTGCAGTGATTTTGGAGCCCCCAAAAATAAAGTCTCTGACTGTTTCATTGTTTCCCCATCTGTTTGCTATGAAATGATGGGACTGGATGCTGTGATTTAGCTTGTTGAGTGTTGAGTTTTAAGCCAGGTTTTTCACTCTGCTCTTTCACTTTCATCAAGGGGTTCCTCAGTTCCTCTTCACTTTCTGCCATGAGGGTGGTGTCATTTGCATATCTGAAGTTATTAATATTATTCCCAGCAATCTTGACTCCAGCTTGTGCTTCATCCAGCCTGGCATTTCTTATGATGTACTCTGCATATAAGTTAAATAAGCAGGGTGGTCACCAGTCTATTGTTCCATGTCCAGTTCTAACTGTTGCTTCTTGACCTGCATACAGATTTCTCAGCAGGTAGGTAATGTGGTCTGGTATCCCCATCCCCTGAAGAATTTTCCAGTTTGTTGCTATCCACACAGTAAAAGCCTTTAGTGTAGTCAATGAAGCAGTAGATGCTTTTTCTGGAATTCTCTTGCTTTTTCTATGATCCAATGGATGTCACTTCTTGGCCTTTTGGCTAAGATCAAGTGTAGCTCAGCAGGTAAAGAATCTGCTGCAATGTAGGTTCCAGGTTTGATTTCGGAGTCAGGAAGATCCTCTGGAGAAGGAAATGGCAACCCACTCCAGGACTCTTGCCTGGAGAATCCCATGGACAGAGGAGCCCAGCAGGCTATAGTCTAAGGGGGTCACAAGAGTCAGTTTGACTTAGCGACTAAACCACCAATGGATGTTGGCAATTTGGTCTCTGGTTCCTCTGCATTTTCTAAATCCAGCTTGAACATCTGGATGTTCTTGGTTCACATGCTGTTGAAGCCTAACTTGGAGAATTCTGAGCATTGCTTTGCTAGTGTGTGAGATGAGTGCAGTTGCGTGGTAGTTAGTGCATCCTTTCACATTACCTTACTTAGGAAATGAAATAAAAACTGACCATTTCACATCATGTGACCACTGCTGAGTTTTCCAAATTTGCTAGCATATTGAGTGCAGCACTTTTACAGTGTCAATTTTTAGGATTTGAAATAGCTCAGCTGGAATTCCATCACCTCCACTAGCTTTGTTCATAGTGATGCTTCCTAAGGCATTCCTGACTTCGAACTCCAGGATGTTTGGCTCCTGGTGAGTGATCACATCACGCGGTTATCTAGGTCATTAAGATCTGTTTTGTATAGTTTTTCTGTGTATTCTTGCCACCTCTTATTAATATCTTCTGCTTTTGTGAGGTCCATACCATTTCTGTCCTTTATTGTGCCCATCTTTGCATGAAATGTTCCCTTGATATCTCTATTTTCGTGAAGAGATTTCTAGTCTTTCCCTTTCTGCTGTTTTCCTATATTTCTTTACACTGATCACTGAGAAAGGCTTTCTTATCTCTCCTTGCTATTCTTTGGAACTTTGCATTCATATGGATATAGTTTTCCTTTTCTCCTTAGCCTTTGCTTCTTCTTTTTTTTTTCTCAGTTATTTGTAAGGCCTCCTCAGACAATCATCTTGCCTTTTTACATTTCCTTTTCTTGAGGGTGCTTTTGATCACTGCCTCCTGTACAATGTCATGAACCTCCATCCATAGTTCTTCAGGCACTCTATCAGATCTAATCTCTTGAATCTATTTGTCACTTCCACTGTATAATCATAAGGGATTTAATTTATAATTGTAAGGGTCATACCTGAATGGCCTAGTAGTTTTCCCTGCTTTCTTAAATTTAAGTCTGAATATGGCAAGGAGAAGTTTATGATCTGAGCTACAGTCAGCTCCTGGTCTTGTTTTTGCTGACTGTATAGAGCTTCTCCATCTTCAGCTGCAAAAAATATAATCAATCTGATTTCAGTATTGACCATCTGGTGATGTCCATGTGCAGAGTCATCTCTTGTGTTGTTGGAAGAGGGTGTTAGCAGACCTGGGATGCACAGTGTGTGACATAGCCCCCTTGGAGAAGTTTGTCATTAGCCCACCATAGAGCCACTGAGCAGACCACCCGCAAACTGGAGAACATTATACTGAAGAAGGTCTTGTATTGTTGTGAAAGTCGTAGAGCCCACAACAGACTCCCCAACCTGAGGGTCTGGCAAAGGGATTGAGAATCCCCAGGTAATTTGACTTTGAAGACCAATTCTGTTAACAGTTGGATGAGGAACTTTAGCTGTTGCAACGGACAAATCACAAAATGGTTTCAATTCTTCAGTTCACAATGTGGAAGAGAGATAGAGAGAGACCGATACAGAGAGATGGAGGGAGGAAGAGAGGGGAGAGAGGTGGAGAACAGATACTTGGTCTTAACTTCCTTAGAGAGAGGAGCATCTCTCCCACTCAGTCCCCACTGGGGAGAGCTCTGTACCACGTTCCTGGTCTGGCCTAATCCTGGGGCAGCTGGGAAATGCCTTCCTGGGAGCCCAGGAGGTAAAACAATGTGGTGGGCAGAGAATTGGCTCTATCACACTTTGCCTCTGTCAAGGGGCTCTGTGGGAATTTTAACAGAAAAAGCTGTCACACTGAGTATCTTCCTAGGCTCAATAGGAGCCCTTCAGACATGATGCTTTAGGCAACACTGGCTTTTGCGTGGACTCTTCTTGTGAACCCACAAGTGCCATGTGCAGTCATGACAGAGAGCCCTTGCCTATGAAACCAGAGCAGCTATTTTGATTAATGTGGCAAGTTAAGCTAAACAAAGAAATTGGCCATTACTGGGTAAAATCAGTCACTCCAGAAGCCCCAGAGAGACTGATTTCTGGCATCAGAGCAAATTAAATCTACATTTGTAGATGGAGAAACTCTACAGAGACATAAGTCCCTCACCCATTGCACTGGGAGGAGAACTGTGGATTCCATTTTGGGAAAGTAAATCGACAGTATGTATCCTTAACTTTTGATTTCCCAGGTTGTCTGACATAAAGATTCCACTTCTACTCTAAGAACCCATAGATAGAAATCTTGTAAATATTGGAGGAGGGGAGGGAAAGAATGCACAGGTCTTCATACTTTCACTTAAGGTAGGAAAGATTAAGAACCTCATAGTTGAACACGTTTAAAAGAAAAAAAAGAAGAAGAAGTTGAATATTCTGTAGGATAGGCAATTCTTGGCAGAAGACTATTTAGAACCTAAAGTTACTTTACAAAGCCTTTTTTATTATAAAGATTTTTTTCTGGAAACACTGAGCAATGCTCTTGATGTAATAATAAATGGAAAACTGTACACACAATATATTTATAGAGTCTGAGCAGACCTGCTTTGTATGCAACNAAGTTACTTTACAAAGCCTTTTTTATTATAAAGATTTTTTTCTGGAAACACTGAGCAATGCTCTTGATGTAATAATAAATGGAAAACTGTACACACAATATATTTATAGAGTCTGAGCAGACCTGCTTTGTATGCAACGTTATAGAAATAAGTATAACCACGATGATGAGAGCACTTACTGAAAAATGTATCTTCCGTGAATGAATCTCACTTTGTTCTCAGTCAAATCGAGGAAGTAGATGGCTCTGTGCCCACTTGATGGTGAGGGAATAGAGACTCGGGCAGGGAAGCTCACCGCTCCTGATCACCCAGCTGTAGAGTTGACATTGGCCTTAAGGTCTGCTTCCAAGACACACGCTGTCAGTGACCTAGTTCATCTGTGCAAATCCATTCAGATTCAAAAATAGAAATTGGAAGGATGAGTATCTCAACATTAATATTTGGTAGTTAACTCTATATGTCAGAAATGGCAATAATTTGGGAGTTTTATTCAATATACTTTGTTTTCACCAATTTCTGCATCAAATATCTATTACTTTAAAAAATTATATGCATACACATGGCCTTCCCTGGTGACCACCTTCAATGCAGGAGATGCAGGAGACCTGGGTTTGATCCCTGGGTCAGGAAACCCCCATAGAGGAGGGCGTGGCAACCCATTCCAGTATTCTCGCCTGGAGAATCCCATAGACAGCAGAGCCTGGCAGGCTACAGTGCATAGTGTTGCAAAGAGTCAGACATGACTGAAGCAACTCAGCATGCACGCATGCAATATATACACACATATACACAGTTGACCCTTGAACAACACAGATTTGAGCTGTATGACTTCACTTGTACATGGATTTAAAAAAAAAAGTCTGTACTATAGTACTACACGATCTGAGGTTGGTTGAATTCACAAATGCAGAACTGTGATCACAAGGGCTGATTAAAATTATATGCAGACTTTTAACTGTGTTGAAGATTGGTGTCCCTAACCCCCACATTGTTCCAGGGTCAACTGTCTACCTTGCAGCTTAATCAAATAAGCTTATTCATGGATTCTAAATAAAGGACCCTAGGCACAAGGGGAGAAAGAGGGCAAATATACCCACAGAGTAAAGTGTGATTGGGTTGTGAGATGTAGTTATTTTCACACGATTGCATTTTTTTTGTTTGTTTTTTAAGTTGCATACTTTAGCCTTGTAACTTTTAGAGTGGGGAAAAAAATAGAGCAACCATATTTGCAGGTCTACATTAGCATTATGTTTTTTAGATTTCAGGAGACAAACACATTTCTCTACTTTGCAAAAGCAAAAGTCAAAGGACCATGCTGCCAAATGAAAGATGGGATCTCTGACTCACCAGGAAGGGCCTGGGGACAGTAAGTGTTTGCAGTGAAGCTAAGATGCTTTACTGTGAATATGTAAACGTTCTGAACTCAGGGCTCGGTCAGTAGCACAGCCCTCTTCTGCTGCCTTTGGGAAAACCTCAGAGCTAGCATCCTCAGAGCAAGGGGAGCAGGACTCAAGGGTGTGTGGGAACCCTCCCAGCTTGAGTCTATGGGCCTCCCTGAGGGCATGCCTTGCAGTTTGCTGTACCTCTGCCATCAGGCCTTCCCTTATTGGTGAGTTTTAGCTAGTAGAGAGTGAATAAGAGAGAAAAAGACAAAGATGAATACAAGACTGGGATTCGCTTGCTGTATTGGACTTGCTCCCTCACCTTCTGGAAGTGTGTACTTGGGCTCACTAGAATGAAATTTCAGGGCATTATGAACTGAGAAGCCAACGTTGTCTGCCCTGGGGTTTCTAGTCTCCTGGAGTGGAGGGGCGGGGACACCTGTGTCTCTTGCTGTTGTTTCCTGCATCTGATTGGGTGTCAGGACCTGGCTCATCTCATTTATGTTCTGTATTTTATTTGCTACATGCAACATTAATATAGACAAAGGGGAGAACTAACCCTTCTCACAGGCCTACCTATTTTATTTTAGAAGGAAGACATTGTCGTGATGGGGAGGCAGGGCTGACGTCCACCTCACTGGCCATGCTCTTTTGCCAGTGATCTCAGCTAAGCACATCCAGAAGTTTCTCCCTCCCCAGATTTTGTGAAGGGAAGCTGAAACACTTCAAGAGGTATTCTGACAGAAGCTGGGGTCTAGATTCAGGTGAGGGATTGCTTGAGACATAAATGGCATCAAAACCTCCCTTGTGAGGCCCCTTAAAGGCCCAGGAGAGCAAGTCTCAGAGACCTCAGGAAACTGACCCTCAATGCTCATCTTGTCTACTGTTCAGATGCCAGCAGTGTGGCCAGGAAGTAGCTTCTTTCTGAAGGCCTAGAGTGGAAGCAGGAGTGGTCAGAGGCAGTCTGGTTAGGAGGACAGAGGCAAGTCATTTTGACTCAAAAGCTGCAGCTCAGCTCTTCTTGGCCAATGACTTAGGGGCAGATATTTAACTTCCTGGATTCATAGCCACCTCACTGATTGATAATGTGGAGACCAAGACATATGGCATCTATCCAGGGTCCTGATGCAGAGAGTATTCTCTCTTGTTTAGTCGCTAAGCTGTGTCTGACTCTTTTCCAACGCCACAGACTAGCGCCGCAGCCACCTCTGTCCACGGGATTTTGCAGGTAAGAGTACTTGCGTTGTCATTTCCTCCTCCAGGGAATCTTCCAAACCCAGGGATGAAACCTGTGTCTCCTGCATTGTCAGGCAGATTCTTTACCACTGAGCCACCAGAGAGGCTTCCCTATAAATGTTAACACTCTATCCTTCCTTCCTCATCTTAGACTTGCCAGTTCCTGAGTTCCAGTGAATTTCTGCTTGAGATAATATTTTTTCTGTCCTTCCCAAAGTCACCCTCTTAGCTCAAGTTACACTCACATGAAATATACCTGGTCAAATCTCCTGAATTCTTATTCTCTCCTTAAAAAAACCCTTAGAAGAATGAGAATCTTACTTGGATCAGCCCTTACTGATAGTGAATCCTTATTCACTACCAAACAAAACTGGATGTGAGGATTACTGTGGCTATGGCTAAATGCTGTCAATCTGAGAGGGGGAATGTGATGGGGCCAGAAGGATGCCTGGAATGGGAGTGAGATGTTCAGTTTTCTTGTTCTGGTGGCTTCTGCTAAGTTAGTTGCCAACCTGTACAAGGAGGGGTACATTGAAAGATTAAATGAAGCCATATGTGTCAGTACATTTTGCAAACCTGAGATCATTCACATCTCTTTGTGCTTGGAAGGTCCTTTCAGTATAGCTGTTGATAAGTGTGAGTTACCAAAATGGCCAGTTTTCTTACCTTGATTATCTAGAATTTGACACAAACAATTAAGGGCTTCTCCACAGTTTTGGGGTCACTTCCTTCCATGTGGACTTCAGACCAGCCTCTGACCTCTCAGAGGCTCCCTTTCTCCCTCCATAAAACAAGGACCGAACACTGCTTACTTTCCAGAAGATTGTAGGATGCTGCAAAGCTGCCATTCACATAGTATTGCTGGGTAAACCCCAAGGTTTCAACTATGTGTGAGTTATTGCAGGCTACCTTCCCTGAAGTGAACATGATTTAGTAACTGGGGATTAGCATCACCACGTCTGGAGCTCCACCCGTAACACTCAGGCTCTGTGATATTTTGAGGGCAGGGTCAGCTTTCCCTTACTGTCGATGCACAGTAAGTTTTTAAGCCATAGGCACATAAAAATGCATGAATTTAGAATATGAATGATCTAGTCAATCTAATTGTTACTCCTTCTGACTGGTCATGTTTTATACCGCCACTTTGAAGAGTCTGCTTTAATTTCATCCTCATGTAGCAAATCAATCCCAATATTTTGTATACTTCAAGCAAAATTTGCCATTACAAATTTATACCCATATATGTGCATGTATATATAAAACATATATTTGTATATTATATGTATACTATAATAAAATATTTATATAATATATATTATACATATACACAAACATGTTATATATATGTGTGTGTGTATATACATATATTGCTTGAATCTACTCCTATATATGTTGTAAGAAGCAGGAGAACTCTTTCTCACAGGTGATATTAGTCTGGCTCTTTCAGCTTATCTTGCCTTTCATTCCCAAGAGAATTTCCAGAATTTGTTTTGATCAAAAGCATGTACATAATTGATTTATTTCCTCTTTCATGATGATTTTAAGAAAAATCCCAAATACACACATGTATATAAGATGCCCTAAGGTAGCATGGAATATGACTACCTGTAATATAAAGTACATTTGCCCTTGATAAATACGGGGGTTAGGGCTGCAGACCTCCACCTGGTTGAAAATCCATGCTCTGTTATTTCTGCCTCAGAAACAAAGGAACAGATGACTCACCCCATGGCATGAGGATAGAAGCAGAACTCAAACCCTGGTTCTGGGACTTTCCTGGTGGTCCAGAGGTTGGGACTTGGATTTCCAGGATAGCAGGTGTGGGTTTGATTGCATGTCCAGGAGCTGCACCTTGAAGCCAAAAAGTCAGAACATAGAACAGAAGCAATTCCACCTATTGTGCTCTCTAATCAAATATAAACTTTCCCCCATACTTAGGAAATTTAATGATCTGTAAAATGAAGGAGGGTGAAGGAGGAGAGTGAAACAGCCAGGTTAAGACGAAATATTAAAAAACTAAGATCATGGCATCTGGCCCCATTGCTGCATGGCAAATAGAAGGGGAAAAGGTGGAAGTAGTGACAGATTTCCTCTTCTTGGGCTCCAAAACCACTAAGGATACTGACTGCAGCCATGAAATCAGAAGACAATTGCTTCTTGGCAGGAATGTGATGATAAACCTAGACAGTGTGTCAAAAAGCAGAGACATATTCTACAGACAAAGGTCCATATGGTCAAGGCTACGGTCTTCCCAGTGGTCACGTACAATTGTAAAAGCTGGACTGTAAAGAAGGCAGAAGGGCAGAGAATTGGTGTCTTCAAACTGTGGTGCTGGAGAAGACTCCTAAGAGTCCCTTGAACAGCAAGGAGATCAAACCAGTTAATCTTAAGGAGATCAACCCTGAACATTCACTGGAAGGACTGATGCTGAAGCTGAAGCTCCAGTATTTTGGTCATCTGATGTGAACAGACAACTCATTGGAAAAGTCCCTGATGCTGCGAAAGATCAAGAGCAGAAGGAGAAGAGGGCATCAGAGCATGGATGAGATGGCTGGACAGCATCACTGATGCAACGAACGTGAACTTGGGCAGAGTTTGGGAGATGGTGAGGGACAGGGAGGCCTGGCGTGCTGCAGTCCATGGGGTCGCAGAGAGTGGCCCAGTCTTGTGCCACCGGGCAACTGAACAACAACAACAAGAACAAAATGAAGACACAGGTACTGTGTTTAGGGGGGAATCCATGTTTAAGTGGATTCAAATCCGTTCAGAGAACAAACTGTCCTTGTTCTTGTTCCAAAGAGAGTTCGGGCACTGTCTTTGGAACAAGGGGATAAACTCTCCGCTTTTTGTCTTTATAGTTCTGGGTTTGTATCCTGATCCTACCAATTACTTGTGATTTGGGCAATTAACTATCATTTATTGATTCTAAGGCAATTAAAAAAAAACCTGAAATGGGACGCATCTCACAACTGATGGCATCTTACAATGAAAACTGTCGGCACGTCTTTGTCTCCCCATGCTACGCAAAGCAATGATGCATCTTACGTGGAACTTGGATTCGATGAATGTCACTAGCCACCCTTTCTGAATTTCTCTTCCAATCTTCGCAGAATTGCTAACATGGAGTTGTAGTGAGAATTAAACTCATGAATGAATTCAGTAGATATCTTAGTATGAACGCTCAAGAAAAGATATACTGTTATTATTGCCACACTGACTAAATAATTGCAGTAATGTAAAGAACAGATATTCTGCTGGCAGTACTTACTCCTATTGCACAGATAAGAATATTTAGGCTTAGAAGAGTTAGGTTATTTACCTGAGCCCATCAAATACAGCATCTGTTTGACCCCAAAGTTTGCATTCACCGCACTCAGGCTGCCCTGTTAGCTATAAATACATCGTGCACTTCATATTCCACACACAAAGTGCAACCTATTGTTCATGGGCCATCCGTCTGTGCTCCAGGTATAGCCTCCGACACGCAAAGAATGACTTCATTACCTTCTCACTGACTCCGCACGGGCTCCAGAATGTGGATATTTATTTCCAGATACTTCCAAATGTTGTGGTTATTTAATCACCTCGGGTCCCTCCAGTAATCACTCTAGATTGCATTATACGAGTCAGCAAGTTCTGTTCACTTTAATAAACATGAGAAAGAGGGAGGGATATTTCTCACAGAAGATTTTATGGAGAATTCTGCCTTTATTGATTTTTTTCCCTTAAATCTTATTCTTTATATACTCTCCCCACCCCTATACACACACGCACACACAGACACACACACAAACGCATACAAAGGCACACACATATATATGATGAAAATGATTGTTCTGGCCATGTTTGTTCAACCTAACAAAAATATAGCATATTGACAACATTATCTGTCATCCCCACATTTCACCTGGAGTAGAAAACTGTTTGATCTCAGAAGCCTGGGGACGGCATCAGTTCACAGGAATATCTTTTATTCATGCACATTAAAATAAAGACAACCATATGCAAGGATTTCTGTAACTTGCGGAAAGAAAAAAAGGTGAAACTTGCCTCTGCCTTAAACTTGCTTCTGCTTGCAAAGCTCTGCATGTGGGGTACACTCACCGTGGTCCTGCCATCAATGTTTCCTGAATTACTCTGGATCCTTTTTATTTTAAATGATCAGCACACATCCCAAGACTTGTTGAGCAGGTGATACCCAAAGAGGTCATCACTTTCCAGAGGAGAAAAACTAAGCGTCCTATAATTTCAGGACTTGTATAGGATCAAGTGTTGCATTCTGTGTAAGAGTCAAGCAAAATGTATCTGCCTGGCATTTTTTTAGCTTGAATCCATCTTCTGAAAAGGATGGATGGGACACTGTGGAAAATACTGCATCTCGTTAGACTTTTGTTTCCTCTTCTGGGAAAGGTGGATCCTAGTATGGGCTCACAGGGTTGTTGTAAAGATTTTCAAAAATAACCTACATACAACTACTTGTTTGATTTCAATTTCTGTATTTCTTGTTTTCCTTGCTGTAGAATGGGTGGCATAAAGTGACACATTCATGATAGATTTCAGGTGACTGCAAAGATCATAAAATATCTAGCTTGTCTCTTTCTGTTCTCTTCTGTTGGACAAGAATTATCTATTGCCCTTGAATGGTAGTTCACCTTTAGCAATCTTGGGAACCAAAGTCAGCACCTCCCTCCCTCTTGGGTCTGGGTGCAAAGTGTCAATTCTGACAATTCAGTGTCTGGGATCCCTTCAGGAGACGACTGGTCCCATTGCAATCCTATGACTTCCAGACACCAGGGTGAGTGTTTCTGCCTCAGAGTCCTCAGTCCCAGGTGGTCAGTAAGACAGATGTAACTCAACCAAACTGGAAAACACAGCTTGCTGTTTTCCTTTTGGTCTCCTCTTCAGGAGGGAACACTTGCCTTCAGCTGTTGTTCTCTGAGTGGAGAGTGTGTGTGTGTGCTCAGTTGCTGAAGTTGTGTGGGACTCTACGCAACACCATGGCCTATAACCCGCCAGACTCCTCTGTGCATGGGTTTTCCCAGACAGCAAACAATATTGGAGTGGGTTGCCATGCCCTCCTCCAGGGCACCTTCCAGACTCAGGGACTGAACCCACGTCTCCTCCACTGGCAGGCAGATTCTTTACCACTGAGCCACCAGGGCAGCCTGAATGGAGAGGATTATGCTTTATTTGGATGTCTGTGCTCATTCACGACCTACGGGGCCACACACAGCATCAACAGACGCTGCCAGCTTATTTTCCCATCAGCCTCCTAGATGTTTCTGGTCAAGCTAGTCACACTAAATTGAACTAAAATGCTGTTTAAAATCTCTCTGGGGGTCTGACTGTCTAGTTTGTTAAGCCAAAAATATGTAAAGCACAGCCATTCACTGAACTTGGTAAAGTAGCTCGTTTAGTCCTCTTGGGAACCATAGGGAAGACCATCTTTCCTTGGTGACTACATTTCTCTTTTCCTATCATCAGATCACTCTCCTGCCTTTAGCCTCCTTACTTTCGTCTTACAAAGGCCCTATGATTACATCAGGTTTGCCCAGAAAATCAGGATCATCTTCCCATCTCAATATCCTGAATTATGTCTACAAAGTCCCTTTCACCATGTAAGGCAAACTATCCACAGATTCTGGGGATCACAACATGGGCATTTCACAGTAGGAGGCATGGTCCAGCCTACCTTATGCATTAAGCTTCCATTCTATCTGGAGCTCTTTTATCCTTAGATATAAAACTCCAAACCTTGCTTCTTCAGAGCAAACCTGGTGGGTTTAGGGTCTTTGTCTTTTCTCCCTAAAGCTGTATCTGAGAGCCACCGTTAATGGCCCTAAGGTACGGGGCCAGTTGGATCTGCTCTGTGGTCCTTACCTACCTGTTTGCACTTCACTGTGGCATCTGCACATCACCTGTTGGTGATGGACAGGGAGGCCTGGCGTGCTGCAGTCCATGGGATGGCAAAGATTCAGATATGACTGAGCGACTGAACTGAACTGTGACACCTGCACTCTCAGGGGCCTCATCTTCTGACTGCATTCTTTTACCTCGCCGAACCCTCTCCAGATCCACCTGCTCCTAGAGTCACAGACCTGTCACTCCAGGCACATGGACAGGCAGTGGTAACCCATCTACCCTCAGTTCAGTTCAGTTGTTCAGTTGTGTCCAACTCTTTTCAACCCTATGGACTGCAGCACGCCAGGCCTCCCTGTCCATCACCAACTCCAGGAGCTTACTCAAACTCATGTCCACTGAGTCAGTGATGCCATCCAACCATCTCATCCTCTGTAATCTCCTTCTCCTCCTTCCTTCAATCTTTCCCAGCATCAGGGTCTTTTCAAATGAGTCAGTTCTTTGCATCAGGTGGCCAAAGTATTGGAGTTTCAGCTTCAGCATCAGTCCTTCCAATGAATATTCAGGACTGATTTCCTTTAGGATGGACTGGTTGGATCTCCTTGCATCCAAGGGACTCTCAAGAGTCCAACACCACAGTTCAAAAGCATCAATTCTTTGGTGCTCAGCTTTCTTTATAGTCCAACTCTCACATGTATACATGACTACTGGAAAGAGATATAGCTTTGACTAGACTGACCTTTTTTGGCAAAATAATGTCTCTGCTTTTTAATATGTTGTCTAGGTTGGCCATAACTTTTCTTCCAAAGAGCAAGTGTTTTAATTTCATGGCTGCAGTCACCCTCTGCAGTAATTTTGGAGCCCAAGAAAATAAAGTCCGTCACCGTTTCCACTGTTTCCCCGTCTATTTGCCATGAAGTGATGGGACCAGATGCCATGATCTTAGTTTTCTGAATGTTGAGTTCTTTTTTTTTTTTTTTAATTAATTAATTAATTTATTTTAAAATCTAACTTTACAATACTCTATTGGGTTTGCCATACATCGACATGAATCCACCACAGGTGTACACAAGCTCCCAATCCCGAATCCCCCTCCCACCTCCCATCCCACAACGTCTCTCTGGATCTTGAGTTCTAAGCCAACTTTTTCACTCTCATCTTTCACTTCAACAAGAGGCTCTTTAATTCTTCTTTGCTTACTGCCATAAGGATCGTGTTATCTGCCTATCTGAGTTTATTATTTCTCCCAGAAGTCTTGATTCCAGCTTGTGCTTCATCCAGCCTAGCATTTCTCATGATGTACTCTGCATACAAGTTAAATAAGCAGAGTAACAATACGCAGCCATGACGTACTCCCTTCCCTCTTTGGAACCAGTCTGTTGTTCCATGTCCAGTTCTAACTGTTGCTTCCTGACCTGCATATAGGTTTCTCAAGAGGCAGATCAGGTGGTCTGGTATTCCCACCTCTTTAAAAAATTTCCAGATTTTGTTGCAGTCCACACAGTCAAAGGCTTTGGCATAGTCAATAAAGCGGAAGTATATATATTTTCTGGAACTCTCTTGCTTTTTCAATGATCTGATGGATGTTGGCGCTTTGATCTCTGGGGAACAAGATGTGTGGCTCCCCCACTTGCAGTCGTGTTCCACTCACCCAAATGTGTAGGGTTCACCGTCTCCAGTGAGAAATGAGTTGGGGCTCAAGGTCTCCCTGACTTTCATATTCCTCATACCCATCTCGGAATTTCACTGCCTTCATTTATAATCTACGGCCCACGGGGGAAAGCAGGGCATGAGACGCCTTCTCTGGGGTGTAAAAGAGACCTTCCCCACTACATCAGTTTGCCAGGGCTGCTGTAGCAAAGGATCCCAGACTTGGGGACCTTAAATCACAGACAGTTACTTCCTCGATTTGAGGGGCCAGAAGCCTAAGATAAAGTGTTAGCAGGGACATGATTTCTTCTGGGGCCTCTCCCCTTGGCCTGCTCCTTCATGTCATGCCTCACATAGATCTCTCCCCTGTACATGAGTCTGTGTCCTGCTCTCTTTTTTTTATAAAAACACCAGTGAGATTAGGTGAGAGCCCGCCCTGCTATGCTGTGCTCAGTTGTGTCCAGCTCCTTGTGATCACCTTCCCCCCACCAGATTCTTCTGTCCATGGGATTTTTTCAGGCAAGAACATTGGAGCAGATTGCCATTCTCTACTTCAGATGATCTTCTCAACCCAGGGATCAAACTGAAGTCTCTTGCATCACCTGCATTGGCAGGCAGATTATTTTACTACTGTGCCACCTGGGAAGCCAGAACCCACTCTGATGATCTTGTTTTAATGTAATTACCCCTTTGAAGATGTATCTCAAAATACAATCACCTTGTACAGTACTGTGGGATAAAGACCTAAAAAAAAATTGGGGAGGAGACACAATTCATCCCATAACAGCCCATACAAATTTTTTTCTTCTTTTAAATCTTGATATGGTAGCAAGAATTGGTCCCACTTGACTAGTCCTCATTCCAAATCTTTCTTCCAACTTCCATGGACACCAAAGCTGTTGAAACTCAAATGCAAGCTTTGATGTCTTGGTTCTGTAGGTCTACTGTGACAGGTCTTTTCCAGCACAGTGGGTGCCTTGCATCTGGTTGCTTGGACTGGACTGAGAGGCCTCAGAATGCAGGACGCATGTATGATGTGAGTGGGCACCCATGTGTGTGTGTGTGTGTGTGTGTGTGTGTGTGTGTGTATGGTACATGGTGGTTGGGGGTGCCTCAAGTGATTTTTGAAAGTATCATCCTGCAAAATGAACAACTTCTCACTCTGTGCAAGACACTGTACTAAAGGCTTTACACTTGCATTTTCTTTGCATCTAACCCTCACGATAGACTTGCACATTTGTAATATGAGTCCCATTTTGCAGATGAGGAAGCTGAGATTCAAAGAAGGATGTGCCAGGGTCTTATATCTACTAAGGCAGAGACCAAATGCAAACCCAGGTCTAGTTGACCATCCAATGTTCTTTGCTATTTCTGTTCCCCTCTCCTGTTGGGCGGGAGACAGTGGTAACAGTGCTGAATTCTTCAAGTTTTGTAGTGAGGTGTCCCAAGGTCCCGGAATTAGCTTCTGCTCTCTCAATAGTATTCTCAAACAAGATGGAGTAGGAGGCAAGAAAGGGGTCAGGCCTGGATGTGAGCAAGACTTTTACATCCCACCAATGTGCGTGATATACCTTTCCTTTGGTGGCATTTTCTTAATTCTTGGATCACATTTAATTTGCAGAACACATCCTTGCAGCAGTCAGTTTGATTCCCACCTCATGCATGAGCAAACCCAGGATAAAGCAAACACCCAGGGTCCCCAGATAATATGCAGAGGGCCTGGTATCCGCCTGTGAGAAATTAGGAAAGAAGAAAGAGGCTGGAACACTGCCCAGATCTGAAGAACACATCCCTTCCTGGAAGAGATGGGAGACTCAGAAAGTCTGGAGGGACGACCAGGGCACTTTGGAGAGAAGAGGACAGCTCTGGCTGGCTCCTAGCCTTCCCAGGATCACTGCCCGGCCAGAGTGGCCGATGATCAAGATGGTTAGTTGTCACGTCAGCCCTCTGTGCCTGATGAAATTTTCGTATGACCCCTTTTTAGAACACACATGTCCTTACACACATAAATATGTGTGCGCATTACAGAGTCTACTTTTAATGGAATAAGTTTGATGCATCTCCTAACTAACCAAAAGTAACATTTTGACAATTTTAATCGACTAATTATACACTCATGGTCCTGTCTCTTATACACATCTAGATGTGTATAAGAGACAGNCCTTACACACATAAATATGTGTGCGCATTACAGAGTCTACTTTTAATGGAATAAGTTTGATGCATCTCCTAACTAACCAAAAGTAACATTTTGACAATTTTAATCGACTAATTATACACTCATGGTCATCTTGAAAAGTGCCTATTTGGGGTCTTTCTGTCTCGACAACTGTAAGAGTTCTCAGCTGGAAAATTGGGATGCAGACAGAGAATTTCAATGACTGTGTCCTTGAGAAACTGAGAGTCGTAATTCACCCCCCCCCCTCCCCGGCCCATGGGGACCTGGAGGAGCAGAAAGGAGTTCTGGAAGCATGGGAATGGCTGCCTCCAGGGCTCGACTTGCTCTCTGCCCTGGATCTGCCTGGAAGCAATCAGGAAGAACCCAGTGATATGCAGCAGAAGGCGAAGAGGAGCTGAGATGCCACAGACGTACACATCGCCGAAACTCAGAACAGCACGGCATGGCTGCTCTCTTTCATTTGCTTATGCCCTTTAACTGGAGGTTCTTTGGTTTCTTTTCTTTCCTCTCCCTTCCCAAACCCTCTTGCCTCCTTTTCTTTCCCTTTCCTTTTCCTTTCTTTTTAACCAACATGAATGAACATTCCCACAAGGGGTGTTGCTTTCCAAGCCCACAAGGGGTGTTGTTTTGCTAATATGAGGCTTCCCTGGTGGCTCAGTTGGTAAAGAATCTGCCTACTGTGCAGGAGACCCAGGTTTGATCCTTGGATCTGGATAATCCCCTGGAGAAGGGCGTGGCAACTCACTCCAGTATTCTAGCCTGGAGAAATCCATGGACAAAGGAACCTGGTGGCTATAGTCCGTGGGGTCACAAAGAGCCGGACACAGCTGAGTGACTGACACACACACAAAGACTTACATAAGGAAGGATGATTTGCAGTTAATGGTTCAGTGAATTTTTCCATAAACTTGAGAAAGAACCTGAGTCCCAGCGAAACAAAGTCACTTGCCCAAGATCACGCGCTCAGTGGCTGGACCGAGAAGAAGCTCCAGAGCACGTCCCAAAGCCAAACTTGCACCTCCCCCCCCCAAAAAAAAAGGTCAAGGCCGCTGTTTGTTAGTCTGCTGCCGGCCTGATCCACGACAGCTTTCTGAATCCCAGTGAGCCCATTACATCTGAGAAGCATGCTCAGCAAACCAATGGGATGCACTGGCCAACAGAAAGGGCTCAGCTCTTCTCCATGATCACATCCAACAGCACGTCACACAACCAACACGTCAAAAGTTGAACGGCTTGGGCGACGAAGTTTCATGTCGTCCGCCGTATTCTCCTGACCTCTNTGGGATGCACTGGCCAACAGAAAGGGCTCAGCTCTTCTCCATGATCACATCCAACAGCACGTCACACAACCAACACGTCAAAAGTTGAACGGCTTGGGCGACGAAGTTTCATGTCGTCCGCCGTATTCTCCTGACCTCTCACCAACTGATTAGCACTTTTTCAAGCATCTTGACAACTTTTTGCAAGTAAAACGCTTCTACAACCAGCAGGATGCAGGAGACACTTTCCAAAAGTCTGCCGAATCCTGAATCATGGATTTTTACCCTACAAGACTTATTTCTTATTGGCAAAAAAGAATTGATTGTAATGGTTCCTATTTTGATTAATAAAAAAGATGTGTTTGAACTTAGCTATAATTTAAAAATCATGGTCCAAAACTCCAGTTACTTTTGTACCAACAAAGTAGGAAACCAGGGCTTCTCAGGTAGCACAGTGCTAAAGAATCTTCCTTCAATACAGGAGACCTGGGTTTGAGACCTGGGTTCGATCCTTGGATTGGGAAGATCCCTTGGAGAAGGGAATGGCAACCCACTCCAGTATTCTTTTCTTTTCTTTTTTTTTACTCCAGTATTCTTGCCTGGAAATTCCCATGGACAGAGGAGCCTGGCAGGCTACAGTCCACGGGGTCACAAAGAGTCCGACAGGACTGAGCTGCCAACACACACCACAGGAAACCACAGCTCCCAGGAAAGACCCATCTCTGTCTGACTGTTGAGCCCTCCCTATGAGGATGTGTCTCCTGTTCTTTCTGAACTTTTCCAGCCTAGGTGAGAGCTACTGGAGTCTCTGCTGACAGTGGGTTTCGGCCACTCCACCTGGGTTTCACTGTGAGTCTGGCCATCTGGACAAAGTCACTAGGAATGTTCAGAAGCAGTTTGGGCCCGACCTGGAACGTTTCTAAAGCCAGAGCCAGCAGGGGGATGAACTGGATTCTGGGCTCCCAATGAAACCCTTCTCTACGTGGAGGCCCTTGGTTTCTTGTGCTGTGGGGCTCCTGAAAGGGCCTGGGAGTGAGCAGTGCAGACCAAGGAGGGCTCCTATTTTGGGTGGAGCAGGAAGGGGCAGCAAGAGCTCAGACGGCTTGGCAGGTGGGAAACTTCAGGTCTACTCCATCACGGCTACACAAAATCTCACTGCCAATACTGGCACAGAGATCCATTCGGAGAGCCCATACTTCTCAAGAGTGCAGGAGCACCTGGGTTAGAAGTAAGTCAGACAGTGATTGGCTCTCCCTGAAAAGCATTTTACTCCTTGGAAGAAAAGTTATGACCAACCTAGATAGTATATTCAAAAGCAGAGACATTACTTT
>SJYV01041647.1:0-14080 GCA_006410875.1 Neotragus pygmaeus
CCCACCTCCACCTCCAATCACCTGGGAGTCTTCACCTGTCCGGCAGGGGCTCCTGGAGTTGGGCCCCTAAAGCAATGTCAGCCTCGTTAACTACATCGCCAGCTCAGAGCTTGGCACCCAGACCTCAGTGAGCAGGAACCGAGGTGCAGGAAGGCATCTTTTGTACAAACCGCTCTGCCCCTCCATTAACAGGAGGGACTGTTTTCTCTCCTGTCACCCACAGGGAGAGCCAGCTCAGCAAGCAGCATGGAAGGGAGGCCCATGCTGCTTGCTCATGTAACTGAGAGTGTGAGCAGAGCCTCTTTCTGAGAGAAGGGCAATAAGCCCGGCCCAGCGTGTCTGAGACAGGAGGCCATTCCTCTTGGAGCTGGGCAGAGCTGGTCATGGTGGTGTCCCTTCGCATCCCTGTGGGTGGCACTGCCCAGGAGCCCTTCTCTGGTCCTGGGAACTGCTGGCCTCCAGTCTGATGACCTCACAGGTCAGCCTCCTGGAGCCTGAATGGGTCCTGGAGCAGCGGGAAATTCTGGTTTTGGGGGGTGGTAGTGAGATGCCTTCCAGGGAGGTGGGCGGCCCAGCCTGCCACCTCCCACCTCACCCCTCGGTCCCAGCCCCTCAGCTGTCCAAGAGAACATGGGCAGAGATGAACACACAGCTCGGCCAGCTGGGGATGTCTTCTCAAAGCCGTTTCTGATGACTTGTGTCCACTGGGCACTCTCTCTTCCTTGAACTCCTCATTCTATTTTCTTTCACTCACATACCATGGAGATTAACTTTTCATCCGGGGTCTCATTTTGCCAGGCTGCTTTTCCNGACCGAGGCACACAGCATGTACCTCGGTGCAGGGCAACCCTGGCACACAGCACGGACCTCGGAAGATTTTGACCGTGGCACACAGACCGGACTTCAGTGCAGGGCAACTGTGGCACACAGCCCGGACCTCGGCGCAAGGCTACCGCGGCACACACCCAGAACTTGGTTCAAGGCTACCATGGTACAAAGACCGGACTTCAGTGAAGGGAGACAGCGGCACACAGAATGGAAATCTATGCAGGGCAACCAGGGTACAGAGCTCGGAACGTGTTGCTAGCCGACCGCGGAACACAGCCCGGACCTCAGCGTAAACCGGCCATGGAAAACAGGATGGAACTCGTCTCAAGCTGAAGGCGGAACACAGCCCAGACATCGACACAGGGTGACCACGGCATACAGGCCGGACCTCATCGCAGGGTGACCATGGCACAGAGCATGGACCTTGGCTCAGGGCGACTGCGGCACACAGCCCGAACCTCAGTGAAGGGCGACCGTGGCACACAGAACGAAAACCTGTGGAGAGTAACCGTGACACAGAGCTTGGAACTCGTCGGTAGCCAACCATGGAACACAGCCCGGACCTCCGAACTGGGTGACAGCGGCACACAGCCCAGACCTCAGCGCAGGGCACCGCGGCACACAGCCCGAAGATCAGTGAAGAGCGCCTGTGGAACACAGCCCGGATTTCTTTGCCAGCCCACCGCGGAACACAGCCCGGACCTTGGCACAGGTTGCCCATGGCACACAGGCCGAACCAGATGAAGGGTGACTGCAGCACACAGCCTGACCTCATTGAAGAGTGACCGCAGCACACATCCCGGACCATGATGCACGGCAACGCTGGCACACAGCACGGACCTCGAGCGAAGGCGACTGCAGCACGCAGCCCGGAATTTGGCGCAGGGCAACCGCGGCACACAGCCCGAACCTTAGTGAAGGGCGTCTGCAGCGCTCAGCTTGAAACTCGTCACTTGCCGACCGCGGAACACAGCCTGGACTTCGGCACAGGGTGACCGCGGCACACAGGCCGGACATTGGCGCAGGGCGACTGTGACACACAGGACGGACCTCGGCGCAGGGCGTCTGTGGAACACAGGTCGGACATCAGCACAGCGCGACCGTGGCACACAGCCTGGATTTGAGTGCAGGGGGACCGTGGCACACACCCCGGACCTCTGGAGAAGGCTACAGTGGCACACATCCTGGACCATGGCAAAGATGAACCACGGAACACAGGCCTGAACTCGAGAAGGGTGACCGTAGAACACAGCCCAGACAATGGAGCAGGGTGACTGTGGCACTCAGGCCGGACCTCAGCGCAGGGTGACAGTGGCACTTAGGCCGGACTTCGGTGCAGGGTGATCGTGGCACAAAGGTCGGACCTCGGCGCAGGGCGACTGCGGCACACAGGCCGGACTACAGTGCAGGGTGATTGTGGAACACAGGCTGGATATCGGCTCAAGGCGACCATGGCATACAGCCCGGACCACAGTGCAGGGGACTGTGGCACGCAGCCCGGACATCTGGAGAAGGCTACTGCGGCACACAGCCCAGACGTTGGCAAAGAGGNTAAAGTCTGACACTGTTTCTACTGTTTCCCCATCTATTTCCCATGAAGTGATGGGACCAGATGCCATGGTCTTCATTTTCTGAATGTTGAGCTTTAAGCCAACTTTTTCACTCTCCTCTTTCAGTTTCATCAAGAGGCTTTTTAGTTCCTCTTCACTTTCTGCCATAAGGGTGGTGTCATCTGCATATCTGAGGTGATTGATATTTCTCCTGGCAATCTTGATTCCAGCTTGTGCTTCTTCCAGCCAGCGTTTCTCATGATGTACTCTGCATAGAAGTTGAATAAGCAGGGTGACAATATATAGCCTTGATGTACTCCTTTTCCTGTCTATTTGGAACCAGTCTGTTGTTCCATCTCCAGTTCTAACTGTTGCTTCCTGACCTGCCTATGTATATACCACATCTTCTTTATTGCTTCCTCTATCAATGGCCATTTAGGTTCATTTTCAAGTAGTCAGGCTTTGTTCTAAGGACAGACACTGTTCTAAGGCTTAGAGACACAATTATGAATAAGACAGACAAGGTTCTTCCTCTGATTCTTGCAGTCTCATAGAAGACAACAGTTAGGCATAAACATAATAATTTCAGACATTTTGATAAGCATAATGAAAAATTAATACAGAATAATAACATAAGGAGTAATGGGGAGTGTCAGTGGGGCCACCTAAGATGGCATATCCAGAAAAGGTCTTTCTAAAGAGGCGGCATTTAACCAGAGCGTGGACAAGAAGGCACCAACCACATTAAGATCTAGGAGAAGAGTAATCTAAGGACAAACAGGCTCTGAGACAAAGAAGGAGCAAAAGCCTCTTGTGTCATTTAGGATAGACTTGATAGCAAGAAAGACCAAGAAAATTTCCTGTCAAATGCAGCAGATAATATGCCATGGTAGATGCACCTGGTCATTTGCATTGCCAGAGTACCATTGGTCCACTTAAAGTTCAAATTGTAACTGAGTTCCAGGATACAGTCTGTTTGGAAGAATCAAAGCCAGGCCTTGAGCTTCAGCCAGAATTATACTGCCAAGGATAAACATAGAAATGTATTCTCCCAGAAGTCCATGGATGTCTTTTATACTTCATCTTGCCCCTGTCCTAGTGAACAGTGAATTAAGTAGACACCATACACTAAACTCCTGGGATCCCACAAGTGCCATCCATTTTCTAAAGCAAAGTGACAGTCTTTTTCTGTAAGGAGCCAGACAGTACCTAGTTCAGGTTTTGAAGATCATACCATCTCTGTTACAGTCGCTCAACTCTGCACTGTGGCACAAAAGCCACCAAAGATAATACATAGACAAACAAGGTGGCTGTGTTTAATAACACTGCATTTATAAAAACAGACAATTTTGCCAACCCCTGTTCTAAAACAATGATCCCAAAGTGGATTGACTCTACTTGAGCCTTCGGGTGTGTAAAGAAGGATCACAACTTTTGTTTTTATCACCAAAAAAAAGCCAGTAAGAAATTATTAATATTTAATATCAGATGTCATTTGGTACCTACATTTAATCCAGTGTCAGAGCATAAGAGGTCACATGCAGAGGCACAGAACTGAAAGAAAAAGCTCAGTTGGTAAAGAATCCACCTGCAATGCAGGAGACCCCGGTTCAATTCCTGGGTTGAGAAGATCTGCTAGAGAAGGAATAGGATACCCACTCCAGTATCCTTGGACTTTCCATGTGGCTCAGCTGGTAAAGAATCCACCTGGAATGTGAGAGAACCATGTTCCATCCCTGGGTTAGGAAGATCCCTTAGGGAAGGGAAAGGCTACTCACTCCAGTATTCTGGCCTAGAGAATTCCATGGACTCTATAGTCCATGGAGTTGCAAAGAGTCAGACACGACTTAGCAATTTTCATGTGGAGACAAAGGGTCTGAAAAGCCTGAAAATGAAATAAAATCCTTTCCTGTTGTTAGTTTCTATTTTCAGTAATCATTTGTCAGGGCATCTATCTGGTGGTTGGTAAATAGTATCAGAGTATAGTTACCAGTTTGACTGCCTTATGAGAAGTGGCAGAAAATGGTGGTTTTGAGGGGAAGTAAATGTAAAAATCACATTGGGTGAAGTGAGGTGTTAATTGTAGCAAGCATTTGGCCTGTTATTGAAGGAAGACAATAGAATATTTAGAATTAAGGAGCGATTTCACTTTTAACCCTGGAGAAGGAAATGGCAACCCACTCCAGTATTCTTGCCTGGAGAATCCCATGGACGAAGGAGCTTGGTGGGCTACAGTCCATGGGTCGCAGAGACGGACACGACTGAATGACTTCACTTTCATTTTTAAAAGTCAGTGAATACTTGATCCATGTAAAGATTTAAAGCAGTGAATACCTAATAAAATAGGGAAGACTGAAGCAGGGGAAAGTTTATCCTTTACTGTAAAAAAAAAAAAAAAAAGTGTCTTGTTTTTTAAAGGGTGAGGGAATGTAGCGGTTTTGTAGGAAGAAGGGAGGGAGGGAGGCAAGGACATTATCAACACCCACCACTGTAAGCCACCGACTCCTTATCCTATTCCCTTCTCCCTTTGCTGCTGCCTTTCATTGAAACTGTCTCTTCACAGGATGAAACACCACAAGAACAAATACACTGAAGTCCTTTGCTAGTGGGACCCTCCACTGTGGAAGCTCAACCAACTCCTAGATCATAGACTTTGGGGAACCCTGTTCCCATGAACCTATTCATACCCAGTTTGCCACTGTGGACCAGTACAGAATGTCCCAATAAAACTGTCCTCCAGAAGTCATCTTACCATCGCTGAACACCTCCACACACGCTTAGAATGTATGCATTCATAGTGCACATTGCGCAGCTACGAGTTGGCACCAAAATGTCTGCCTAGAAAGAGATCTTAAGTCAGTATTATTAAGAATTATAGTCTAGGCCATTAACAACATTAATTAAGTCCTTGCTTTGAGCCAAACACTCTGCATAAGTGATTTAATATATTATGTCATTTCATCCTCACAGCAGCCCTAGGAAGTAGATATTCCTGCTGTTCCTGATTTTACAGAAGAAACCAAGGCTCAAGTAATTACCACAGGCCAAATAAATGACAGAGGCAAAGTTTGACTCTAGAGACTGCCTTCTCAAATACTATACCAGTGGTTCTTAAGTGTTAATATATGCAAAAATCATATAAAATACTGCTTAAAATGCAGATTCCTAGACCTCACTCCAAAGATTCTGACTCAGCAGGCCCCATGTTTGCCCTGGGAATCTGGGGGGTTTTTTGTTTGTTTGTTTTTGGTTTTGTTTTCATAAAATACCCCAGGTGATTCTAATTTGAGTAGTTGGTAGCTTTGGGGGACACATATTGTACTATCATTGTATTACATCCCTTAAATTGGTATTGTACTATAACTAAATAAATTGAATATCCATATCTCAGAGTTAGGAGTTACTTTATAAGTAACTGTCCTCTCTGATGTTATGAATCAAGGGAGAAGCATGCACGTACATATTCAGACTTACAAAACTGAAAAACCAGAGGATATGGTTTACATTACAGAATTAATATTCAGTTTACAAAAAGATTATTTGTAGTGAGAAATTTCTAAAACAAGGTGCTACATAGCACTGCCTATAAACAAAACCATTTAAAACAAAAAGCACTTCCTATTGAACAAAACTGGCCACTAAAACTGAAAAAAAAAATTAATGGCATAATTCCCAATGCATAGAAAGACAGACTACTGAATGCAATTTTTAACCATTTTACTTTTGTCTCCCCTGTATTTTTCTTAAACTTCTAATATTTGTACCACTAATCTGCTCTTGAGGGTGAGCTGACAACAAGGCAAATAAACATGGACCAAAAATCATTAAAGAAAAGACTCAGAAAGAACTAATTGTGTCACATTTGACAGCCTGCTCTTTGAGGATTTTATGCTCATGATTTTATATTGTACTTAAATGGCAATATGAAAGGAGGTAGTTCATACCTCCTGCTGGTAAAATTGTGCCCGGATCATAGGATATTACTGAATATATCTCTTTATCATGGGTTTGTACTGGAAAGCATTTCGAGACTTCCGGGTACCCTGCCACCTGAATGAGATTGTGAACAGCTGGCCTAATTCCTGTCAACGTGATTCTGTTCACACCATTCAATTATATACTTTTCAGGATCACATTTATTGTATAATACAAAATGTGAAAGAAAGCCTTCTCTCATTGTTAGTTATTAGTAACATTGTTGTTCTCCTAGTTATTTTCTCATTGCAAAGCAGTAGTGACACAACCCGGGAAGACCACATCCCTTAGAGAGGTGGAGACGGGGACTGCTGCCCTGCGCTGCTGCATGTCACCACCTCTACTTTGAAGAACAAGGACATCTCTCAGCAACAAAAGGGCAGTTAACGGGAGGAGCCCAGCAGGGGAGCAGAGAGGAGGAGGGGATTGCTGGAAACAAAATCAGACCTCTGCTCCTGGCTGTTGGCAGAGTGAATGGAATGCAGAAGCTCTGGTGATGACGAAATGCAGATTCTAGCTGGAAGTTAAGAAAACTGAACTTCATTTCTTGAAGCGTTGGCTTCAACCACCAATTGTGCATCAAAGCCAGTAGTCTGTGAAATGGCTCAGGAGTGAAGACTGGACATTAAGTGAAAAGAGCAAAACGCCTCCAAGAGGGCAAAGGCAGATGAATGCAGGGCTGAATAAAGCCCAGTGTGACCTCCATTATGTGGATGGAGAGGAGCCATCCCTCAGAGCCATAGTGCCCACTCCTTCCGTTCCCGTGGAGCTCTGTGCATGTCAGACTCTGCCTTCCCCTCCCACATGGGTGAATTACAAATTGCTCCTCATCTTTCATTCTTGCATCTCAGACCAGCATGTCCAGAGAGATGCTGGGTGATTTGAATGGGCTTTTAGATGCCTTGACTTGATTAAGCCCATATTCACCTCAGATATGCCTGAGCAACTGAACTGAAGAACACCTCACAAAGCACCCAGCCTGCTGGTGGAAACTGCCACAGGACAAACTGATATCAAGCCAAGGGGATGTGGATAATGCAGGTTGGATCAAAAGAGAAAGGAAGCGCTCCTGAGGAACATTCAGCTTGAACTGGCAAAAGACAGTGGACAAGTGTTTGAGGAAAGGTTCTGGAGGAGAAGGGGGAAAAGCTGCCCCACTCATGCTTCCATGGATTTATACCCTCCCCTGATCAGCTTGGATGGCACCACCAGGGCATGAGTAAACTATGTTAAATTGTGTTGGAGAAAATTATTTGTCAAACTCTTTATCAAGTGTTCTACGCACATGTGCCAGTTTCATGTCTATTGCACTATTGTTGTGGTTATGACTGCTGTAATTCCTCACTTAGAATAAGGTTGGCTCACATTTATTGGGCACTTTCTATGTGCCACACACGATGCTAACATCACATACATTATTTCATCTAATCCTCACATCAGCCCAACAAAGGGAGGCACTGCAGTCTCCCTTTTACAGATAAAGAAGTTAAAACTGAAAAAGATAAAGTGATTTGCACTAACTCAGAATGAGCAATCCTGGGGAGCACAGTCACCTGTAAGGATCTTAGGGGCACTCTGTTTTATAAGCACAGCATAACTGGTACATATAAAAATGCCTCCCAAATCACTGAGATAAGCTTACATCATTCTCGTGGAAGCTATTCATGAAAACAGGTGTTTAACACAGTTTAAAAAGATTGCTATTCAAAATGATGAAAACAAACTAAATTTGGGTGCTCAAAGAAGTGGAGTTCAGTCAGCTGGAAAATAGAGTTATGGAGAACAGCTCATCCCTGATGATGCTGGATAAATGAAGTGTTACCATATTAGTAACAGGAGGAGGAGGAGCAGCACGAAGGCGATTAATAACATTAGTCAAGCTGCAGTGGTTGGACAGACTGGGACGGGAGAGAAAGGAGAATTAGGGGAATGTCTGGGAATTTATCTGTGAAATAGCCTCAGAAGTCCCATGCTTTCCCACCACCATCACCGATTGCTCAAGTGTAATGATGTGTCCAGGTAACGTATTTATTTCTTACAACAAACACTTGGCTCTTCTCTCATTTTGAACCCCCTGCCTCTGGGTTCCTCTGTACTTTGGCACTGGCAGCATTACAGAATATATATGTGCTGCAGCCTTTGTGCACAGTACAAGGCTATAGTGAAAGCAAGCGGATTCTCCTCATCTGGTATATTGATGCCATGCAGCAGAAAGCCAATAAGAGCATGACCTTGTTCCACACACAAATACGTTCTTTTTCCTCTAAGGCAGCAAGTCTGCACTGGCAGGGAGAACAGAATGAATTTTCCTTTTAAGAAACATGTAAGATGGTACTTGTTTTCCACAGCTTTTTTTTTTTTTTTGCCTTTTATTCATTTCGTAACATAAATGTGTTAATGCGTATCCCTTTTTGCATATAGTGATACTGACTAAGCCATCTTGCTGAAGGGTCTTTCTCCTCAGGTTGCTGGTTTGGTTCTAGCTGGTGCTGGAAATGGACCCCAGCCACAGAGATTAATGCCAACTCAGATTCTTATCACTCACAATAAAGACACCATATTTCTGCCGGTATTCCTATCTGACCTCTTGACTGTATTAGACTTGTGGATGTATGGATGGACAGAACAACAAATAATGAGATGCTGCAGGTCAATAACTGCTTTGAAACCAGTGTTAATTAAGAAAGCACGGGTTTGATTCTCCTGCTCCTACGTAACTTCTCTTTGAGGTTGTGCAAAGTTGAGACTGATATATGCCACGGCATACCATGAATAAAGCTTTCAAAGTAAATTGTAGCCACAAATGTTGTGTTTAATTTACATATATATTAATAGGTACTTAGTGTACATGTGACTGTTCCCATACAGCCTAGAAGCTAGCATCTCAGCTTTCTGCATGCTACACTTCCCAGACACCTACTATGTGCTGGAAGTTCATCATTCAAAGACTAATAATAGGAAAGAAAAAATACCTGCAACCAAAGGGGCAGTGCAACAAAATAAGGATTCAAGAATACTATTTTAAAGACTGTTTCCACACTGTTCTGTTTCAAACTGAAAACTACCCCTTTTTCCCCTCTGCGCATGGATCAGTCAAGAACAAAAGGAAATATTTCTGCTTTTTTTCCTTTCTTTCCAAGCACCNTAAGGATTCAAGAATACTATTTTAAAGACTGTTTCCACACTGTTCTGTTTCAAACTGAAAACTACCCCTTTTTCCCCTCTGCGCATGGATCAGTCAAGAACAAAAGGAAATATTTCTGCTTTTTTTCCTTTCTTTCCAAGCACCTTGGGAAGAGCCAGGCATGGAGCCAAAAAGGAGGGAGATGTTACTAAGGGAAAAACCATCCTGTTTGACTTTGATGGGGTAAAAAAGGAAAGACGCAACTGCATCATGTATGGAGGCTTGAATGATGTATATAGGAAAAGAGTGTTTTTATGGATAACTGCCATGGGCGAAACAGCAGATCTAATCAAAAGCACTACAGTGGATGTTCCCCGCCTCTGGGAGAAGGGAACTCTTAACAACAGGCTGGGTTTCAAAGTTTTTCTTCTTCAATTCAGCAGAGGGTAGACAGCCTTACAATGCATAAAATATTCCTCACAGCCTCACTATCCTCCAGGAAAAAAAAAAAAAAGACTCATCACTAAGACAAACCATTAATTCCAAATTAATTCTAAACTAATAAAATTCTCTTATCTCCATCACACAGGTGAGCTGTGTGAATATCCATGCGGTTCCATACATGTGAGCAGCCACGAGTTGTCACTGCTATTCCCTCTCCCAGCCAAGTAGCATAGGAAGTGAGTCTTGGCTTTGGGAAACAAAAACGCGAAGATAAATTATCCCCTCATCTCTTTACCCTCCCTGCCATTCCCTCCTTTTGTTCCATTTGAGGCTGATTGTGCCTAGATAAGCCCACCCAGGGAATAAGCAGTGGCAGGCTTCCCAGGTTCAGTGGTAGAGAATCTGACTGCCAACACATGAGATGGGGGTTCAGTCCCTGGGTGGGGAAGATCCCCTGGAGAAGGAAATGGCAACCAACCCCAGTATTCCCTGGAAAATCCTATGGACAGAGGAGCCTGGCAGGCTACAGTCCATGAGGTCGCAAGAGTTGGACACAGGAGGCCGCCGCAGTTCTCGCCTCTAGAGGGCGCTGTACACTCCAGTCTCAGGAAACCTAAGGAAGGTCACCCGCACAGTGGCTGCTCTTCATATCCAGTTTTTGGAAAGCGTAAGCAGTGAACAAAGCTGAACAGGCAGGAGTGGGAGAGGGAGTTAGGAGAGGAGGCAGGACAGAGGCGGAGGGAGCAGAGCTCTCCTAGCGTGCCTCACTCGTCTCCAGTGGCAGAGGGTGTGCTAATTGGCCCCGTGCTCTCCCCTATGTGATGGAAAAACAATAGCAATGAAAGCAAGATGAAACCAGAAAGCAGGAGATTCTATATGGTCAAACACGGCCCTGCACAAGAAGAATTCTGGGTATTGGAAGGTCAGATAAAAGATACAAATCCACCAGGAAACTTCTTTACCAGACCCACAAATGGATGTGTTTTAAAACGGATCCATACTCATCAGTTGTCTTTGACCAATAATCTGACAACTTTGGCAAATAGTGATAGTGCAGTTGCTGCAAGCCAGGCACCATGCTGTGTATCTGTGTGGGTCACCCCATTCACTTCTAGCATAGGTGTTAGGTACATCTTATGTATGAAGAAACAGAGACTTGGGGGTGAAAACTTACCCAAAGTAACACAACCAGTAAGTAGAAAAGCTGGGATTTGCACCCAGCTCATCAGACTTGTGTCCACATCCCTAACTACTCTGCTGTGCCTACTAGATGCCGTGCCTGCTAGATGCCATGCCTCTAGCAATAGCTGGCGGTGGATGGGGGGGGGGCAGTCAGTGGCCTTCAAAATCCAACTTTATTGACCTGCATCAGTGCTGGCAAGATGGTAGAGTGAAGCTGCCCCCGATTAGTTCAGTTCAGTTGCTCAGTCGTGTCCAACTCTTTGTGACCCCATGAATCACAGCATGCCAGGCCTCCTTGTCCATCACCAACTCCTGGAGTTCACTCAGACTCGCATCCATCAAGTCCTTGATGCCATCCAGCCATCTCATCCTCGGTCGTCCCCTTCTCCTCCTGCCCCCAATCCCTCCCAGCATCAGAGTCTTTTCCAGTGAGTCAGCTCTTCACATGAGGTGGCCAAAGTACTGGAGGTTCAGCTTCAGCATCATTCCTTCCAAAGAAATCCCAGGGCTGATCTTCAGAGTGGACTGATTGGATCTCCTTGCAGTCCAAGGGGCTCTCAGGAGTCTTCTCCAACACCACAGTTCAAATGCATCAGATGCCAAAGGGTACAGAGTATACAACAGAAATAAGGCTGTGTGAGAAGTTAGTGAAACCCCCCCTTGAAAAAAAAGGCCAGGAAATCAGTCTCCAGAAACTGCACTAAGACCCAGCAACTAGGATATTCCACAGATTTTTGCCCCAATTTGAGCCTACTACAGACTAGGGATCAGCGCAGGCGGGATCCACCTCCACTCACAAGAGCACCCTCAGTGTCCTGCCACTCCATCTCCACCAGCTCCTTCACGACTCCAGTCCTGTCCCTCTGGAATGGATCCAATTCCCTCAGATTCATTTGCTCCCCACTTTACTGAGAAATTCAAGGCCCTTTTACACAAATCTTTGGTTCTCTCTTCACCTTGCCGGTATTCTGTTTTCTCCACTCCAGGTTTTTTCCTTCTCTTATAGCCAAAGAGAGGTTATTCCTCCTTTTTCCAAAGCTAATGTCTCCTGCCTACTCAGTCACCTTGAATCAACAACGGTGCCCTCTTGCACTTCCATCTGACCTACTCTGAACCTCTTTCATTCTGCTTACAAGCCTGTGGTGCTTTCACATCCTAATAAATATAATAAATTATGAATAAAATTTTTCACACCTTCCTTTTAACCATGCCTCTGTCTGTAACAAAGTTTGCACAAATTTTCTGCTAGAAGAGCCACCTGGACCCTTGTTTGTTATGCAGATTCCCAGGCACTTTGCCCTGGATATCAACCCAGCAGGTCTGAAACAGGCATGGGAAGCTGTGTGATTGGGCAAGTTTGGGAAGCACCTCCCTCCAGGCTCTCCCTTCTGTGTCTGCACACACTAAACGTGGAGTTACAGCTGCTTCCTGCTTCCTCACCTCCTGCTTACTCTTAAGCGTATTGCAGAACTTCCACCCTAACAATAGCTCTCCTGTGGGAATTTTGTAGTGTGACAAGCCCCAGAATTTTCTAACCTGCATGGCTCCAAGTGAGGTCATGACATTTGTGAAGTGGGAGTGAAGGTGCAGGCTTTGGGGCTGGTGGAAGTCAGTGGGGGCCCAGGACCTGCTGGCTCGTGTTGGCGTGAAGTGCTCTTCGGCCCAAAGCTCCTCCCTCTGTGGGGTCTACTGCAGCTTTTTTGTGTCCTGGGTCAAGCACATGTGCAGGTCCATGGCAAAGGGCACTGCCTTCTGCAGGTCACTGGGTCACTCATTAGGGTTGGCCGTGGTAAGAGACAGATGCAGGTGACAGTTTGCCATTGTGATTTTACTNCTGCAGCTTTTTTGTGTCCTGGGTCAAGCACATGTGCAGGTCCATGGCAAAGGGCACTGCCTTCTGCAGGTCACTGGGTCACTCATTAGGGTTGGCCGTGGTAAGAGACAGATGCAGGTGACAGTTTGCCATTGTGATTTTACTTTGACCTCAGTTCCCCCCGCTCGTATCCAACTTTTCTTCTCAACTTCTGGCCCCCACTAATAATTTCATTAATGACCCTGTCACGAGTGACAAAGAGAACTCTGATGCCTGTTGGGCACTAACTTACCACCTGTAACAATTGTCTAATTAAGTATCTAGAAAATAAGGCTTTGTGTGATCGAGTAGGTACTGCTATAATAAGTTTTGATGCAAATAAAGAATATAATACAGTTGGTACTAGAGAACTTAGCAGAAGAAAATGATAACTTTGGGGCCTCAGCGTTAGGCCTGTAGGAAGGACAATAAAACTTCTAGAACTGCCCTAAAGGAGCTCTTGTCTCCTGGAGCCAGGATTTTCAGAGGTAGGGGCCCAAAGTCCAGTACTAAGGACTGCTGAATCATAAAGAAAATTGAATTCACCAACTTGGAGAATTTTTTATGTGAAAATCATAAAACCTCAAGTTTAATTATGTTAAATTGTTACTTGTGTTTGACCAAAATAAAATTTTTTTAGAAACTAATCAAATGGGTCCCTCTTCAAACTGTGATTCTCAAATGTTTTGAATTAGAGGGACCTTTTAACATATTATGAATTTTACTCCTCACTTCAGTCAGCACACACATAGAAACACATGATGGTGATTATACTTTTAGTGTCTTTTGAAGGGAAAATTTAAAAAGGAAAGACTATCAGAGCAGGAATTGGGACCTGGAAATTTGAGAGAGTTTCTGCCAAACCTTACTTGTCAGTGGAAGCAGCCCTTCCTTCTTATCTGAGTTTTCTCTTTCTGAGCTCTTCCTGTACCTGAGGAGACTGCAAGGGTCTTCATGAGGCAGTGGCCTCACAGCAGATTGCTGGTTCTCCCCAGGACCTCCCCATATCCCTCTCATGGTTTCGTGAGCAGACTCAAATCCTGGCCAGCCTCTGCAGCTAAGTATCAAGTGTAACGCAAGAGGAGGTGCAGTACACACCCAAAAAACTGAAAAGGTTTATGATTT
>SJYV01041653.1:0-16411 GCA_006410875.1 Neotragus pygmaeus
GGACAACACACCGAGCGACTCGACACATGGGAGCCAGTCATGTGGTGGTTTGCACAGCGGTGGTGATAACGGAAATGATACACAAGGCTTCAGAAGAGAGAGGGCTCATAAATCTAAAAGAGCAGTATTCAATGTTAGCTCACTTGCCTGGGCCCAGGACCAGCGTGTGAACCGCTGAACCAGGGAGCTTCAGGGCTGAAAACACTGAGAGGCCCCTGGCGCTCACGGCCCCTGAGGGCCAACTGCCCCCCAACCCCACTCCGCATGAGGCCACCCTGTCCCCGCAGAGGGCGGTCTCCCAACGGCGCCCCAGGCACCTACGGTGACCCCCGAGCCCCGCTGGCTCTTGGCCAGTTAGCAGGCTCCAGGCTCCGTGCGGGAAAGCCTGCCCTGGACCTGCAGCACCCGGGTGGGTGGGGGGCAGGGAGGGATGGAGTTTGGGGCTGAAGATCCAAACTACCACACAGAGGATGGATAAACAAGAAGGTCCTCCTGTTCAGCACAGGGAACTGTATGCAGTGTCCTGGGTTAAACCAGAATGCAAAAGATACAAGAAAAAACGTATATATGGATATACCTGAGTCACTTTGCTCTACAGCAAAGTGATTGAGAAATTAATCTACAGAGATTAAACGTGCCATTGTAGATCAACTAGATTTCAACAAAAATTAAAAAAAAAAAAATCAGCACTGACGCCTGCCCTGCATGTTTCACAGAGCAGGGCTACGGTCAGACGAAGTAGGGCTGCAGTCTCCTGGTGGGATGGACAACGCCTCCTCTCCACCCCTCACCCCGTCTGGTGGCCTGCGGGAGCCCAGGCGCCCAGGCTGCTGGGGCCAGGACACGGAGGAGGCGGCCCCAGAGCTTGACCTTTGCCTTTGGGCGCGGGGAGGGGAGTAGGGGATGGGGAGAAAGGCAGGCAGGCAGGCCACCCGGACTCCTCAGCACCACCTGGGCGACCCGCTGCCCCCAGCCTGCACTCTGTACAAGCTGCCACAGGCGGCGACTCGGGTCCACAGTGCACAACGGGTCTGGAACACCCAGGCAGGCCAGTCCCGCGCGCAGGAAAGCTCCGTCTTACCCCACGAGGGCTGCACCTCGAGCGCCGCCCCCCGCCCCGTGTCTGGCCGCCCCCAGGCGTGGAAACGAGGCACACAGGCGATGAGCGCGTGCAGAGGGCGAGCTCCCGGTGTGGCAGGCATTCTCTGGACAGGTGTGCACACACTACCGCGGGAGCCACAGTCCCCTTCAAAACGCGTCTATCCAGCCGTACACGCTTACATGTGGGCCACTTTTATCACCGTGGATGGGTGTCAAATTAGGCTCGACTTTTTTACGAAGTCTAAATATTGAGAAAATATCAAAATGCATGATGAAATAATTAGGCAATTCCATCTTCGGTCTTCCCATCTGCTTGGATTCAGGCTTACAATAGCAAGAGTCTGCTCTTTGTCCCATGCCAGATGTCATCACCAGACAGGAGGGGAGTGGAGAGGGAAGAGATGTCCACAATGCTAATTCTCGTCACTCGCATCCCCTACGAGGATGGCCTTCCAATCAGTAAAGCTAGGAGACAGGTGTGCCTGGCACCTGGTGGGCATCCAATAAGGATTTGCTTGCATGAATTAATCAAAATACAAAACAAGGAAGTCGGCTTCTTTAAAGAATCAAGGCTGAAAGGAGAGAAACCCCGAAACATTTCAGTACGTTTTCAATAAAACAATGTGAGTGTTTTGACGGTCACCATAATCCTACTAGGAGGCAAGGGCGATGGGCTTGAGCGGGGCTGACAGTTCAGTGCCAGCTCCCCTNGTGTGCCTGGCACCTGGTGGGCATCCAATAAGGATTTGCTTGCATGAATTAATCAAAATACAAAACAAGGAAGTCGGCTTCTTTAAAGAATCAAGGCTGAAAGGAGAGAAACCCCGAAACATTTCAGTACGTTTTCAATAAAACAATGTGAGTGTTTTGACGGTCACCATAATCCTACTAGGAGGCAAGGGCGATGGGCTTGAGCGGGGCTGACAGTTCAGTGCCAGCTCCCCTCGTTTCTCCGCAGGAATGCGGAGGCAGCTGCATCAGCAAGACGGGTGAGACGTGCCCTGGGAGTTGGGGGGCGGGCACCCAGGACGAGGAGGGCCCCCGGGTCAGCGCCCAGGAAGCCGTGCTCGCAGGTGCTGCTGTGTGGCCTGGCTCCCAGCAAGGTCCAGTCTCTGTGGGTCCCGTGATGAGACCCCCTTCCCTCTGGCACCCCAAGCACACCGCGCCCTCCTCCCCAAGTGCAGGCTGGATCACCCCACCCAAGCAGGTCCTCAGCTGCACTCAGGCTGAGCTGGCCCTACTCACTCAAACACGCCAGCGGACTGACTCTGACTCTGCTGAGACGCGGGGCCCCTCAGGAAGGGTGACGCCGTGGTCATGGCTGTTTTACTTCTCTCTGCACAGGAGACAAACGCCTAACCCCACGACGTGCACCCGGCTCCCTCCATGAGTCCCCGGACGCTCGATTTTTAGCGTCTGGTTCCCAAGCCATCCATCTGCAGCGCGTTTTCACAAGCTCCTTGGAGACAGAGGTCTGGTCTCCCAAGCTCAAATTCATGTGAGCTGGCGTGAAGGAAGTGGCCTCAGTCCTGGAAACTGTGCCTCCTGCAGCCTGAGGATGTTTCCAGAAACCAGGAAGATGGTCTGGAATGATCTGAGACCACATGACAATCTGCGGCCATCCCATTTCCACAGAATCCGTGTGTGAACAAGATACCAATAAATAACAGACAGTCCCCTCAGAGTTGCCTCTTCCTGGGAAGACATTCTAAGAGAACCATCCTCTTGCATCCTGAGCACTGTAGGGCATTTTCCGCCCTTTTCCCCTCGACAAGCTTCTACTTGTCCTTAAAAAGTCCACGCTCATGTCACCTCCTCTGTGAAGCCTTCCCTGATTGTGCTGCCCCCAGCAGCTTCATCCTCTGATGAAGCACTTGGCCCAATGCTCTGTTACCTGCTGCTGCTATTTAGTCCCTATGCCGTGTCCAACTCTTGCCATCCCATGGACTGCAGCACACCAGGCTCCTCTGTCCGTGGGATGTGCCATGCATCTAATCCTCAGAGGACTTCCACCCCTTTCAAGACCACGCAACCACGTGAGGTCTCATCTCTGCATCTCCACCTCTCAGGTGGCTCACTGTACACCTGACCCAAAGCAGGCACTCAGTGAAGACTGCTGAAGAAACACAGAACCAAGGGAACCTGGGGTTCCTCCAGATTCCCACTCATCCAACTGAGTGTTAACCATGAGCCAGGCATTGCTCTGAAGCTCAGAGCAGGGCTAGCTGTTTTATGAAACTGACCTTTAAACACAGTCTCCTAAACTGATCCCATCCCAGGTTTTTCAAAATGGCATCTCTGTGCCTTGCTAAGCTGTTCAACCGAATTTCAGTTTCCCTGACAACCACATCCTGCATTCAACCATCAGTGAGTGGAAGTCCTCCAGCCCAACCATGACAGTTAGCCGTTAGTACTTGCCACTATCACAGATCTGAATGCTGACAAGAAACAGGTGACCCAAGCCAAGAGCAGCCCCCTCCCCAAGCAGGCCCTTCCTCATCTTCCCTCCTGGGGCCCTGGACACGGTGAGAGGTGAGGAAATGTCTGCTCTCTGTCCGATCTCCCTGCCAGGCCACTCCTGAGTTACCTGTGCCCAGCACTCACTAGATGACCCCTCTGGGCTCCTCAGGTCTGGGAAAAGGATATGATGGTCCAGTGGATGTCCAGCTTGCTGTTGATCTCCAGGCCTCGGGCTTCCTGCCTCTCCTCCTCCAGGTGTTTGGAATTTGCAAACTGCCCCTTATCCGCAGGGGATTCTGCGAAACTCTCAAAGTTGAATTTGTCCACTTGAATGGCCATTCTAAGAGAAGGGGAAACACAGCAGAGGGTGAATCAGGACGGTAATTTCTTTTGCGGGCTCTCGGGGAATCAGCACATGCCAGCGTGAAACAGGAGAATGAATCATTATCGTTAGTAATTCATAACGGATTCGCTCCAAGAAAATGAAATAATTGACTCCCAGGGTAGCATTGGCTTCTGAGCTGGTTCAACACAGTCTAGCACCAAAGATAGAGTCAGGGAGTCCCACCCCAGAAAGAAATCTGGATTCTGGAACAGGATAAAGCAGACAGGAACCAAAGGGAAAATCGCAGAGAACCCTGGCAATTACTCAGCCCCAAGGTCCCAGAGCCGAGTGGGAATTGCAGACTCAACTCAGAGCCCTGCCTGTCACCTCAAACTTCATCCTCCGCCAGACTGGCTTATGCACATATGCCCCGCCCCGCCAGCCACATGGCACCCCACCAGCCACATAGCACCCCACCAGCCGCAAAGCACCCCGCCGGCCCATTTGCAGCCCCTGTGCCCAGGACCCCCCCACACCTTCAGGTTTCTGCCCAATCTCACACCCTTGGTGCCTACACTCTTAACCCTCAGGCAATTTCCATCCCGCGACTCAGCCTCTGTGCCACAGCTCCCCATGTGGGAATGCTCTTTGCCTGACCCATGGCACGGCTGGAGTCTTTCATCCTTTAGATAAGAGCTTCAGAAAGGCCTTCCTAGGCCACCTCTCCACAGCAGCTTTCTCTCTCACCCGCCCTCGCTTTCTCCGGGACGGTATTCAATCTATGTCTGCTACACCATGTACCACGAGCTGCAAATATTTACTTCTGGATTTGTGAGCTGTCTATCAATCCTATCAGAATTCAGCTCCCTGAGGGCAGAGATCCTCTTGTCTTGTTTAGCAGGTTCCCGGGCCGAGTTGTGCCTGCCTGGCACACTGCAGGAACCAGTTCAAAGGAGAAATGAACAGTGAATTAAGATCCTTCCCTAATGCCCTAAAGGAAATCAACCCTGAATATGCACTGGAAGGACGATGCTGAACCTGAAACTCCAATATTTTGGTCACCTGATGCGAAGAGCTGACTCACTGGAAAAGACCCTGATGTTTTGCAAGACTGAGGGCAGGAGAAGGGGGCTACAGAGGATGAGATGGTTGGATGGCATCATCGACTCAATGGACATGAGTGAGCAAACTCCAGGAGACAGTGAAGGACAGGGAAGCCTGTTGTGCTGCAGTCCATGGAGTGACAAAGAATCAGACATGACTGAGCGACTAAACAGCAATACCCAGGGCCCTGCTGCCTGCCCCCATACCTGCATCCACGTTCAGCTGTGTCTCCCGGTGAGACAGCACCTGGTCTGTAGGAGGCGGTCAGGCTCTAACTGGCTGCTGCCTCCCCTCCCTTGCCCATGGCCCTGACATGCACACAGCCGGGAGCTAGCTGGGTCTCACTCATATCTGAAATCCTACCTGTTGGCACAAAGTTAGGCACAGACTAGGTACTCAACAAAAATGTGCTACATGGAAGGATGTAGAGAGAAGGGGAGAAAGGGTAGCTCCTTCGCTGTCAGGCCCTCAAGATGACTGCCAGTCAACAGATAGGCAGTAGGCATTTTCTTTTAACTCATAGTCTGTGCGGTGGCCAAAATATTGCCCTGAACTCCAGCAGGCACTAATGGGCCTTTGGAGATTTCTGTCTTAAACAAGCAGGAGCTGTTTATAAATAGCAAAGTAAACCTAAGGAAGAGGCCTTGAGCGCTTGGAAAAAATTACTGGGATACTGGTCAATATGCAGCATTTGGCAGAGAGCGTGACGGTTAAGGGTCGGCCGCCCCAGAGTTAGAGGCACTTCAGTGTAAGCACAGAAACAGTGCACTTCAGGGCAAGGACCACGTCCAAAAAATTACCTTTTTACCATTCTTTTCCGATTACAAAAGTAGATAGGTTTACTGTAAAAAGCTAGAAAACAGAGAACAGCATACAAAATAAAAAGTACTCAGAATCTTATACCCTTATGATTGATATATTGATTCTACAGGCTTTTTTTCCCAAGTGTTCATATTTTAATGTAACACATCATTACATAAGTGTATGTGTAGGTCATAAAAGTGTTAAATATATGCATACACACATACGTGTACACGTAACTTTAAGACTGGCTTTATTCTTTTAATGTGAGACGAACAATTTCACATTGTTACAGATTAGTCTGCAGAATATGCTATCACATGGCTGTTATCATAATTTTACCAGTTCCCCTATTTTTCATACACTCAGGTATTTTGCCTTCTTTAAAAAAAAAATATTGGTGGGAAAAAAACCCACAACCACCATCTTTGTGCTTAAATTTCCTCGCTGCATTTACGGCTGTCTGTGAGATTCCATCTCTAGAGGTGGAATTACTGATGTGGGGGTATGAAAGCCTTTTAGGCTCAGAGGCAAGGAACAAGTCCCTTTTCATGGAGGTTCTCCCCGAGCACGTGCCCTCAGCAGAGCCAGGGGCGGGGTGGGGGCGGCCCTCTCTGCACCCTGGCCGATACTGATGACGATCGATTTTCAAATCTTTGCCAGTAAGAGGCAAACTGCTGCTTCACTGATATTTCAGGGTGCAGGTCTGAACCACTCCTGAGGCTGAACACTTCTTCAGGAGTTGCCCAGTCGTCTCTTTCTCCCCTGTGGGTATAGCTGGAGTGCCTCGAATGCCCACCAAGCAGAACTGCTTCCTACTCCCCCGCTTCCAAGGTGGCTTGAAGCAAACTAGTGCTCTCTTCAAACCAAAGGCCAGAATACGTCCTAAATTTCACTAAAGGGGCCAAACTCAGTCTCCTCATCTGGTAACTCAAAAGGAACCAGTAACTTACCTGGCAGGCGGGTGTGGACACGTCCCGACACCCGGCTCTCTTCTGGCCAAATGCAAAATGGAGAGAGAAGAGATGTGTATAAGAGACAGCCACATGACAATGTCATGGGTGGGATGGCCCATGCTGGCTCCNAACCCACAACCACCATCTTTGTGCTTAAATTTCCTCGCTGCATTTACGGCTGTCTGTGAGATTCCATCTCTAGAGGTGGAATTACTGATGTGGGGGTATGAAAGCCTTTTAGGCTCAGAGGCAAGGAACAAGTCCCTTTTCATGGAGGTTCTCCCCGAGCACGTGCCCTCAGCAGAGCCAGGGGCGGGGTGGGGGCGGCCCTCTCTGCACCCTGGCCGATACTGATGACAATCGATTTTCAAATCTTTGCCAGTAAGAGGCAAACTGCTGCTTCACTGATATTTCAGGGTGCAGGTCTGAACCACTCCTGAGGCTGAACACTTCTTCAGGAGTTGCCCAGTCGTCTCTTTCTCCCCTGTGGGTATAGCTGGAGTGCCTCGAATGCCCACCAAGCAGAACTGCTTCCTACTCCCCCGCTTCCAAGGTGGCTTGAAGCAAACTAGTGCTCTCTTCAAACCAAAGGCCAGAATACGTCCTAAATTTCACTAAAGGGGCCAAACTCAGTCTCCTCATCTGGTAACTCAAAAGGAACCAGTAACTTACCTGGCAGGCGGGTGTGGACACGTCCCGACACCCGGCTCTCTTCTGGCCAAATGCAAAATGGAGAGAGAAGCCCGCAAAGAAGACTTGTGATCAGAATAGATCAGAATGCATACTGACCACTGGGATTCTAGTTGTGTGACTGTGTGGGCCAGTGGGGCGGGAGGGATGGGGTGGGGGGAGGCTCTTTCAAACAATTTCAGACTGAGTCTAAGCATTATATTACATCACGCACCACCAGCCTTAAGAAATGCACAGCCAGGTGTGCCCACAAAACAGGAGAGGGGAAAAAATGAAATGCAACAAATGCTTATCACGTGCCCAGCCTGGGCTAGGTGTTTTCAATATATGTTCATCTTTTTATGACGGCGGCCTAAGGATGCTGTGATGTGCTTCCTTTCACAGATGCAATGAAGCTCTGTGAGTGAAAGCCACCTGCCCAAAGGCACAGAGCTGGCAGCCCCACTGGGAGCCTGTGCTCAGACAGGGCCGCCCTGATCTTTGCTTTCTCTGGCTCTCCCTTGCTTAGGCCAAGGACCTAAAAGGAAATGATCTTTGCTCCTCTGGTTTTCAGAGCTGGTGGAAGACACAGTCCTGGTGATTGCAGAGCCCGCCCGCCACAGGACCCACCCCAATCCCCAAATTTACAACATCGCTCCCCCACCCCGAGCAGCCCCAGGGCACACCATGCAGTGAATGTCTCAAAGGCGGCACCCTCCTTCTGCGCAGATGGTGGAATCGAGGTACCAGAAGTTGAGTGACTCGCCTGGGGGCACCTAGCCTAGAATCCTGGAGCCAGGATGGTAACTCTGGGACCTGAGGTCTACTCTACATCTCTGTCGGCCTGGACGCTGGGCACGGCCCGGAGCCTCACCACCGTCCTTCATGCGCTCCAGGAAGGGGCTGGAAGCCAGGCCCGGGCACACACAGCATCCCATACATGGAGGCGGGGAGGCTGAGGGGCCGGGCAGCTAAGGAAGTGACCCGAGCCGCTCATGCAAGAGCTTCAGACCTGAATGCGGTTCTGACACTGACCCAGCCTCCCAGCGCATTCCACAGCCTCCGCTCCAGACAGTCCCCACGGCTATTCGATTCTGTTCATCTTTGCCGAGTTGGAGGGAAATAAAGCTAATACTACTATGGAATGCCAATTTTCAAGTTTAATTTTATGGCCAAATGTGACAATAATAGTTAAGAGTTGGCACTAAAAAAAGGTGCTGTGATTTCTGAAGAGTCTATTAAAAAAGTGATTTTTTTGATTTTTTTTTAAATACCATATCATATGATTCAGCCTTTGAACAGCTGATAACCTCGCCAGGGAAGTCATAATGATGACATTTAAATACAAATCAAGGAGTCGGATTTAGAAGGACTATCCATGTATAATTAAATTGAACTTTCATTGGGAGATAATTGATAGTTATAAGATGGTATTCTAAATTTATGTAGTGCATCCTTCGGGACTCTGTTTGACTATGCAGAACACCAGCCCAGTCTCTGGTTTATAATGAAGTACTAGCCAAGTGGAAGGGAGGAGGCCGGCCTTCCGGAGTCATTCATCCTCAGTGAGAAGAACTTAGGGCAGACAGGAAAATGGCATCAATGCTGACTCCTGGCTCACACCCAAGACGATCATTTTCTTGTTAAGCCTCGTAGATCAGTTATGGTTTCAAAGAAAGCTTCCTTGTTATCATTTTTAATTGAACAGAAGATACACCGTTATTATAAGAATCAAAGCAGTATCGGCGATCACACCAAACAGGAGACTGGCGGCACCCACGGGCACCCGGCGCCTGCCTCACCGCCACCGTCTCCCTCCATCCGCAGGGCAGCCCTGTGGGATCATACCCACCACCTGCCCAAGGCCACAGGGAGAGCAGGCAGGGCAGAGGACTCCTAACCCAGCCTGGGGGGCCCGCAGCAGGCGAGCATGGAGGCGGGGGTCCCTGCCCCCCAAGCTCCAGATGCAGCTAAGCGCCAGGCACTGGACAGGGTAAGGGCAGCTCAGACACGGCGGGCGCCTGGGGCCCAGGGCTCCCCCTCTCGCTGGGGTCCACTCAGAGGGGGAAGGCTGGGCCGACAACGGCGTCTGACAGGTCCCAGCCCCCTTCGCTCTGTCTCGGGTGCTCTGTTTGTCTGGGTCTCCAGTTCCTCACCTGTGAGCTGGGGGTGGCTGAGGGCCCACCCACCTCTTGATGGGCTTTCTGTGAGTTCAGCTAAGGCCAGGGTGGGACTGGAGTGGCTGCCAGGCAGCCACAGCCTCTTGCTGCGGAGACAGCTTCTCTGAAGAGTGACCGCGTGGTGCGATCACGGGCAAGGGGCCAGCCAGTTATGCAGGAGGACAGGACCAGAGGCCCACGTGGCGCCCGTCACACACCCCCTGTGCACGTGCTCCCTGGCCACCCACGCAGGGACCCCAGGGCCCAGCCCCCACCTTCCAGAGGGGTGAGCTGAGGGAGAACAGACCTCTTACCCACGAGGACCTGCTCTCCCGGGGCCCTCGCCTCAAAGGCTGCCCTGGCCAGTTCTCACGACTTCCTCCAGGGAACTCTGACTCCATGGCACCCTCAAGAGCCAGTCTCTCTGCCTCCCACCTGCCTTCCAGGCTGGCTGGGGCACTTCCCTCTGTCACCGTGCCCTGATATCCCCAGCGCCCTGTCCACCTCCTCCCTGAGGGCAGCTGGACTCCGCTGAGCCCCCTCTAGCCCACGGCTGCTTCCACCATAGCTGGACACGCAGCCTCCGAGTCCTTCCATGAACCCAACATCTCCTGCGTAAAACTGATGTGTGTTTACTCTGTATTAGAGGACCACAAACAAAGCAACGCGTCTCATGTCCAGAGATGCTAGCTCTCGTGTGTCAGCAGCATCTCCTTCCAGCTCAGCCAAAGTTTCAGTGGAAGCACAACCCCGTTTCCTTGCATTTCTGCAGAAGAACAACTAGTTGGGGGCCTGTAAGTAGTGTCCTCCACACAGAAGGCAGTGCTTAATAAAATGAGATTTACTCTTAATGCCATCGAGCTGCCGGCTGCCCCTGACAGCCCGCGGGAAGCAGAGTGCGGGCTGGATCCCTGCCTCCCAGGGTCGCCTTTCATTGATTTCTCTCTGCTCGGCCTCCTCCAGGAGGAGCCTTCCATCTAAGCAGGGCTGGCTGGCCCGCCAGATGCCTGCCATGCAGCAGGAAGGGGAGGGATGAACTCCCCAGCAGGCGGCGAGTTCAAGCCTGACTCTGCTCTTAACGGGACATGGGGCCCAGGGTGGGTCACTGACTGAAGCGTCTCCTCCAGGACGGAAGGCTGTGTGGATGGAGGAGCTAAGGCTCTGCAGCCCAGAGCTGGATCCTAAGCCCACCCTGGTCACCTGGGAGCCTGGCGGCCAGAGGCAGGTTAGGCAGGTGTCTCCAGGCCTCTGCTTCTTCACGTGTGTAATCAGCACAGGAGGCTGGGGTCAGTCAGGATTGTGGGGAACTTGGACCACTTGGCATATCATTAATGCTCAAAATTATAGCAATTACTTTGGCGAGAGGAGGTTAAAAATATTGTTAGAATGGATTGAGACCAAAACAGGAAAGCATTTATAAAGACATTTTATGAAAAATAAAATGTAAGATAAATGCTAGGTATTGGTATTTTATTTATTCTTTTCACTCTCCTGCGATCACGGAGAACGTTCCCCCAAGACCAATGTGCAAGCAAGCCACTGTGTCCTAAGCCCGCGTCCTCCACGGCCCCCCACTCCTGGAGGCCCCCCAGCGCTGGCCCGGCTTCCTGCACCCCTTCTCTCCACTCCCTGCACTGCCCTGCTCACAGAGCCCACCCTGCCCCCAGCTCGGTACGAGTTCGCCCCAGTCAGGGCCCCCTCTCTGGTGAGCTCCAGGAACCACGTCAGCAGTCCCCTGGACTTCTGGGTCTCTCAGGGTGAGCTTGGGGTTTCCTCCAACACTCCTCTCTGACGACCCTGGGGAGGTCTATACTGAGATCAAAAGACCAATCAGACGCTTTCCCAGAAGTCTGAAAGGCCTGGTTTCTGGCCAGCTCTGCCTTCTGCACCAGGGACGCCTGTGATGGGTCACCCACCGGGAGCCCCCGCCCTGGGCAGCCGTGCCGGGGCCTGGGGCTTCCTGGGAGGGGACACGCGTTAACCCCGGTGAGGACCCGGCCCCAGGGCACCCTCAGGGTTTGTGCCCTCCCGCTGCCAACTGGAACAGGAAACGAGCTGCTTGCAAGTCCCGGCTTCTCCCCACGGCCCGTGCCCAGACAGTGTGGGCTGGGAAAACTCCGAGGAGCTGGATTAGGGCGGCAGCCTCTGTGGGCCCAGCCAGGCCATGGCCGCCACGCAGCCTTAAGTGAAAAGCAGGCGCGCTGACACCCTCTTGGGCTCCTCTGAGTCCTTCATAGTGACATGCTAGCCAGGGAGGGATCACTGAGGCAGCAGTGTCCCCTTCGGGTGCCCGCTTCTCTCCCATCACCCATGCAAAGGATGCGCCTGAACCTAAGGGCAAGGGCACTGGCGGGCAGCCCCGTCATCCCGACCATGTCAGGGTCCTGCACGGCTGTTGCAGGTCAGCATCTGCACCCGAGGGATGCGCGCTGACAGGACGCTCGCCGTTGCCCCCTTGTCGTGGGGCTCCACCCGGGGTGCAAGGACAGAGCATGNCACTGGCGGGCAGCCCCGTCATCCCGACCATGTCAGGGTCCTGCACGGCTGTTGCAGGTCAGCATCTGCACCCGAGGGATGCGCGCTGACAGGACGCTCGCCGTTGCCCCCTTGTCGTGGGGCTCCACCCGGGGTGCAAGGACAGAGCATGCTGAGGGCAGCCTTGGGGTTCAGCGGGGTGCTGCCCGGGTCAAACTCAGGGCAGATGTGTGACCAGCCACACCGGGACGATGGCGCTCAGAGAGCGGCCAGCATATCGCAGGCCCCACGCCCTGCTCGGCGTGCAGGGAGGCGGGCAAACCCGAAGCAGGCCCCCTCCCTGGGAGCTGCAGGATCCCGGGGGAGAATGGACCTGGTGGAGATGGGCTAGGAGGGATGCAGTGAGTGTGCCAAGGGCTAGGACCCGAGGACCTCGGTGCAGCGCAGCCTAGAGAGAGGGCCGCCCGACGCTGCCCACGTCCCTGAGGCTGCTCAGGCTGGGAGTCAGGCGGAGGTGAGGAGGCAGCCTCCTGGGTCCTCGGACCGTCACAAGTGGCACAGGGCATGACGTGGTGGACCATGAACCCTGCCAGCTCCACATCTTGGACGTGCGGCCGGATGCCCCGGGGAGGACACGGGGCCGGCTGTTCCAGGGGCCCGGGAGGGATGTGGCTGGAGGGCTAAGCAGAGCCATCCCGCGGAGGCTCACGGGGGACATCCCCTTCTCTGCTGGGCAGGTGGAGCCACGCAGAAAGGGAGGGCAGAAGCGAGTTTTAAGAAGAGAGGGACATTTTTTTAAACACAGGAGGAGACAGAGGAGAAAGCCCCAGAGGGAGAACTCTACTGAGAGCCTGCTCTTGGCACACACGCCACCCTTCCAGCGGCCTCACTGCCTTCACAGAGCGGATGGCGAAACTGAGGCAGAGCGGTGGGGCTGGCGGCCGGGGGCCCCCTGTGTGCGCAGAGCATCCGCAGGGGAGGCGCTGCACCTCCCACCCAGGTGACACCTGGCAGGGATGCTGCCTGGAAGCGAAAGCCCAGGGCCTGGGTCCAAGAGCCTGAAGGGAGAAGGCAGGCTTCCCCGGGGCCTCACACTGGTTGGACAAGGTGTGCAGGCTGCAGCAGAGGCAGGGGGTGGTTGAAACCCACTTGGCCAACAGCGGTGCGGAGCTTGCAGGCCCAGCCCCAGCTCTAGGGAGGCAAAGAGCAAGAGGGAAACAAACCCATCTCTGGCAGACCTTCCCCTGGCATGCTGCTGAAGAAAGACCTCGGGAGAAATCCGTGGAAGTGTTTTGACATCTGGATTTAAGACAGACCATGGCAGTTTCCCTCATCAAGCTAATCAGAAGCACAAAAACCGACAGAGCTAAAGAACCTGAAACAGCTTCTGTTGAACGGTTGCAGATGGATCAGACAGAGCCATCAGAGGGCGGTGCGAGGGCCCTGGTACCCGCCAGGCTCAGAGGTGAACGAAACACACCGCGTTTCTGAAGGCAACAGTCCTCAATTAGCCTTCGGGGAAATAAAAGTTCCCTGTGATAAAAATGCCCCTGTTAAGTGGAGCTGAACCTTCAAGACCATGTGGAATCGGTGTCTGTGGACCAGGAATCCGTCTGCGTCGGGATGCAGATATCCTGCCTTCTACAGGCTGTGTGCCTGTCCTTCCCTGAACTGGGGAACATGGAAGGGAGGGCTCAGGCAGGGGCTGGGCATCCGGGGTGCACGTGCGCCTGGGTGGGGGCTCCCCTCACCACTGAGACCTTCCTGAGGGCAGGCTCTCTGCGGAGATCTCAACAATCACCTCTCTCTAATTCTCACAACCAGCCGGCTGATAAACGTTATCACTGAATCCTACAGAAGAGGAATCTGGGGCTCCCTCAGCGGCACGCGCGTGACTGCAGAGGATGGAGGGGCAGGCACTCTGGGAGGCAGGGGGACGCAGCCCTGTGCCCGTGGAGCCCAGCCTCCTCCCCACAAACCCCGTCCAGGAAGGCTCATGGGCGCCTGGCAGATGCCAACTAGTCTCCAGGGTGGGGTCCCGATGGCTGTGAGTCTCCTCTGCTGGGCTCTGCTCCCCGGCCAGCAGACAGGGTAGCCCCCGGGGAGTGTCCTGAACGCTATAACCCTCCGGTTTGTTACCTGTATGATAAGCACATGACTGAGCTAAAAGGTGATTTGTGGATTAATCTAGACAGCGTATTCTTCATAAGAAAGTCTTTTAGAAATCCTAGTTCTTGCATCGCTATTATTACCCGATTCCTTCTGCGAGGCACCCCAAACCAGATGCAGGCCACCTCCGAGCTGCTCCCCTCCAGCATGTCTCACTCCCCGTCTCCCCACATGCTGGGCCCATGACCCCCTTTCCCTGCCCTCCAGGCCTGGGCAGNAGACAGCGTATTCTTCATAAGAAAGTCTTTTAGAAATCCTAGTTCTTGCATCGCTATTATTACCCGATTCCTTCTGCGAGGCACCCCAAACCAGATGCAGGCCACCTCCGAGCTGCTCCCCTCCAGCATGTCTCACTCCCCGTCTCCCCACATGCTGGGCCCATGACCCCCTTTCCCTGCCCTCCAGGCCTGGGCAGCAGGCTGTGTGGACCGACCCTGCCCCCTCCGCGGCTCTAGTTTTGGCAATCTGATGACATCACTCTACCCCGGCCTCCCTTCAGCCCCTCACACCACACATGCAGGACCCAGATCTCTACCACGGCCTCCCCTCAGCCCCCCACACCCCACGTGCAGGACGCGGATCTCTACCACGGCCTCCCCTCAGCCCTCTGCACCCCATGTGCAGGACCCGGATCTCTACCACAGCCTCCCCTCAGCCCCCCATACCCCATGTGCAGGACCCAGANCCATAAGCTTGTTCTCAAAGTCTGTGAGTCTGTCTGTTTGGTATGTAAATTCATTTGTATAATTTCTTTTTAGATTTCACATATAAGGGATGTCATATTTGCAGCAACATGGATGGATTTAGAGAATGTCATAGTGAGTGAAGTAAGTCAAACAGAGAAGGAGAACTATCAGACAGACCAGTGATTCTTAAACTACAGAATGGTGGGCCCACTCCCAGAATTTCTGAAACAGCAGGTCTGGGGTGGGAGCCAATCACTTGCCTTTCACACAAGTTCCCGGGGGGTGTGATGCTGTTGGTTTGGGAGCCCCATGAACCACTGGTCTTGGCCAGTCACCTCTCTGGGAGGATTACAAGGGCACCAGGGCTGAGTGGAGTCTTGATTTGCTTGACTCCATGTTGATGGAAGATAAATTTGGGTGGGAAAACTTTGAGGTATTGAGTTCAAAGCAGAGAGTGTAGGGACTCAGTTTACCAAATTCCGTGTTGTTCTGGAGTGGAGATCTCTCAAGGGTTCCGAGGCAAAATGCGTTTGTTGATTTAATCAGCCGCAGATGCTTCTCAGAACCCAGAGTCAGAATCGGGGTAGAGAGCCTGATGAGTTTGATCCATGGGCACAGGGCTGGCCTCCCCCAGCCTGTCTGGGTGCCTGCTGAGAAGCGTGGTCCACCCAGAGAGTGCCCTGCAAAGAGCCCGCGCTGCAGTCCACCTGGTGGCAGGACTGTCCTCTAGGGAGGCCGAGGGACGCCCAGCATGGCCTCTCCAGCTGGACTCCTGCAGGACTCTGCCTTTGGACGCCTTGTCCCCATCCCCTGCCCACTTCCCCCCATGATGAATGGCACCTGCTCAGAACCTGAGCTTCAGCATCGTCCTCAGGACTTTAGGAGTCTCCATGCATGCATGTCTGCTCAGAGCCCCAGCTCTCAGGTGACCCATGTGGTCTTGGTTCCTGTTTAGGGAAATGCAGGGTGTAGGCTTGGGCTGACAGAATCCCATAGGGATCTGAAGGAACCTGGGCAGACAGGCCACCCATCAGGCTGGAGGAGCAGGCACAGGGGGTGGTGGGCAGTGTGTTAGCTCCCTGAAACCACAGTGGTGCACGTGAGGCTGGCCCCGAATGAAATGGACATCTCAAAATGTGACCTTCTGCTCCAAAATCCATCTTTGAACGTTTCCTAGCAGGCAGCCTGGGAAGGACCATGTTAAGCTGCCTCTCTCCTGCAGACGCTCCCCCCTGCCCATCTCCTTTCTGGCTCCTTCTGATGCCTCCTCCACCCGCTCAGCCCTTGCCTGTTTGGCTTTGGTGGGTCTTCCTTTCCCAGCTGCTGCCCCTTGGATGTGGGGTTGGTGGCCGGCATGGAGAGTCACAGGGGCGGTGGGTTCAGAGGAGGGGGCAGTGATGTCCAGTTATGTATTGGCCCTTTGGTGCAGCTGAGTGTTGCAGAACAGCAAGAACTACAGGGGAGAAAACTGAGACTCAGGAAGGTTGTCCACTCGCCCGTGGTAGC